>CM033273.1:3468799-3589812 GCA_019343175.1 Oedothorax gibbosus
AGACTTTCCCCAGATCGGCGTCCAGCTTCCGTTTCCTGTACAGCCGGTCGCACTCCTCCCGCACGTTGACGCCCAGCCTCCGCATCCAGCCCCGGGCAGCTGAATTGGCAGAGGTGGTGACGAGAGTGAAGCCACTGCCGTGCTCCGGCACCGCTGAGAGGCGCCTCAGAAGAACCTCTGCCACGTCAGGGGAGTCGGCGTACAAAGGGCCGATACGCACTTCATCCAATACCTGTGTAGTAAGGGAGAAATTCATTTAACAAGAAATAATGATAATTATAATCTTTATTATTGCAAGAACAAAAAATACCAAAGAAACACAATAAAAATACTATGGCACGCCTCGGGGGAAAAACACATATAGTAGTTAAAATCGAACAAAAACAGAAACAAATAAGATAGAAAATAATGTGGAAATCAGCTGGCATACAGATATGGTTAATATGCTTCAACTTAAAGTGAAAAATAGAGATCCTAGTTGTCGATATTTATAAAAAATTCAATTTTTTTAAAGGCATTATTTATATATGTTAGTGGAATAGGTTATTTATTATATAATTTGGGGCAAACTTGAAAAGTAGTTTAGTAAAAATAGTTTTGGAGAATATCGGAATTTGAAAATCTCATTTGATCTGGTATTATAAAAAGCTTCATTGAGTTCACAAACTGCTTTATTGAGATAATGATGAAGGAAAATTCGAAAAAAAAAGCATTGTAGCGTACAAGGAGTAAACATAGCTCTCGAAAACTCAAACCGTTAAGTGATTGGCTATTTAAGAGTAAGTATTGATTTATGGATTTGTATTGGTATATTGATTTGTATTAGGTATTATTATACACTGTTATAAATGTTTGTAAAATTGCATCACATTTTTCGATGAGCTTTTTGTATCACAGGCAGTAAAAATGTATTACAGCAAATTGAAGTTTTCAGGACGTACAGAGTCACATGAACAAATTACTCCAATGAAGTTTAAACCGAGAAGCTGGGTACATGTCATCACTGCCAGTGAAGCAAACGTTTTTGCTGGTACCACACAATACATTTTGCATCACAATTCATGGCGCATAGTGATGGCAGCACTTTTATCATCACAATGTGATGGTAAAAGTTCTTACCGGGACAAGCTAACCTCTTTTCAGGACTTCTTTAATAAAAGAGCATTAACGCTCGTCAGTTAAGTTTTGATTTCCGATGAAAATAACTATGTTGGTAGGATCTTAGGGAAGTAGTTGACATTGGAGGTTTTACTTATACCATTAGATATAGCACCACCATACAGCGGTTTATTTGTGTCCTTTTACTACAAAAACGTTTTTCGCCACAGCAACTATTGCATTCACTTAAGTTCAATCCAGAAAACGTGCAAGTATATCCCTTGGCTTCTAGACTCATCATACAGACCTAAAATTACAAAATAATCTATCTCGATGGGTAGTCTACCCGGAGCTGCCGTAGGTTTCGGACTGAACTATTAGAAAGGGATCATCTTGGTGAACACAAATTGTCATTTCGCGAGTTTACCAGCAAATCTGTTCGTTAGTAGAGCTAATAACTACTGACTGTATAATACTGTAGTGGGCAGGTAAACTACGCTATCTAGACTGATGACTTGAACTATTGTTGTGAGCATTCAAAAAATCTAAACGAAAAGAAAGTTTAGTAAAAGATTAATAAAAAAGGACCCATTCATTTTGGGGTTTCTGCAGTTTTCCTGCCCACGGCAGACAAAACAATAAAAAGAATTTACCGTTTTCTTCACCGTCCCAAAGCCAACCAATGAGCCTCCAGCTCCGATAGCAACCAATGTACGGCTTCCTCTCTCCAGAATATTGAGCCTCATATTCTTCTGACGACTGAACCCAACAATCTTTTCATCATATACATAGATCTTTGGTAGGTGACATTCTTCGAAATTACAGATTTCTACACCTAAAAAACACCTGGTTGTTAATGTCACATATATCAGCATAATTTACCTAAGCAAATGGATAAGGCATAGGTGCGACTTTACTGTATATAGACCCTGGATATTGGTTCTACTAATCGCAGAATAATTAAAGAAGAATATTAATGAAAAAAGTTGATTTTGGCTTTTCAAAGTTTAAATTATGACTGGATTCTGTGTTTGGCGACATTTTTCTGATGTGTATAAATCTTGTGTCGAAGCAGTTCTAGGTGACAGTTACAAACCTACTTATTTTACTATAAGAATTTCAGTAAGTATTTAAGTAACAGGAAAGTAGGCTGTTTTAGTTCTTTTAGAACTTCTTGTTTGTAGTGAAAGTCAATATAAGTTCTTCTGCAAAGTCGAAATTGAGATAAAAGTTGGAAATCGAGTTGCGTTGAGGGTTGAATGAATGAGCTTCTATGTGATAGGCTCTTAACAGATCTCTACACACCTGGAGGCGGAATATCGGGAAATGAGGAGAAGTCTCGCGGCCAGGAGATGGTGTGGTATTCCAAAGTAGTGAAGCGGTCTTCTTGGATAGGTAAGCCACCGGATTTGAATGAGTCTAGTTTTCCAGGAACGGCATTGGCAGCAGCGTTGCGGTCTCCTATGTGCTTTAAACACGCGTTTCGAAGCTGAAAAATGAAATGCAAACTTCAAAATAATATAAAAAAATTAATTGTGGATAAAGTGTGACAAATTATCAGTACCCATTCCTTTACTTTTGCAATTTAATTAAGAAAGCTAGTGAATATTTCCTTTTTTCTGGCTTTGAGCCTTTAGTTATTACATTAGGTTGTGCGTTTTCTGGCTGTCTATTTATAGTCTCCAAAATGAAGCTGTTGTTGTGATTACAAGTTTGTGCAGACTTAGATCGGCATCAGCCAACAACCATCCGAATATGAACTATGAACTGTGAGACTGTGACCGCCGAACTCTGTTATTATATACTTCTAGCGTTGGCAGACCCGGCGGCGCAACGGTTAGGGAGCTAGCCTTTGGAGCACCTGGGTTCGGGTTCGAATCCCGGTAAGGCATGGATGTTTGTGTTTGTCGAGTATATGCGGAGTACGTGCTCGTTAAATCTGTTGGGTCCGAAAGTCCTGTGGGCGGTCATTGCGCAGTTTCCCACGGGTACAGGTCCCTGGAGTCTATTTCCCTCCCCTTCAGGGACATGTCTAAATTGTGGAGGTGGCGATAGATGGCAGCATCTGTCTTGTATGTGTGTGTATGTCGTGTCCGTCCTTCTTGACAATGGTTTATAAGCGGGTCTTTGTGACCAAGCACACAAGCCTGAAAATATATGTCTACCAACCAACCAACCAACCAACCAAACTAGCGTTGTTGTTGCAAAGCCCTTTGTTCCCACAGATATCATAATTAAAGTATTAGATTGGCTGATCACGTGACCTCCGATGCTAACGATGGGACGCGCATGGAGGCTTTTTTGGAGGTCCTTATGGCCTGTGTTGCTGCCACTTTAAGGAGAAAAATACTACGAAAAAAATTCTATTTAATTCTAAAATTACAAAAAAAAATACTAGAAAAGGATTTAAAGTCACTATAAATATTAAAAAAGTAGGTTTGTAACAGAATCTGTCACTTAACTCGCTTCCACATATTTGTGTTTAACAGGAAAAAACGCGCCAAACACAACATTAATTCTATATTTAACATTTACAAGCTAAATTTGGCTAGTTTCATTTATTTTATTTCGAAAATTCAATAATTATTACTTATCGTTTGCAAAAATTAATTTATATTTTTAAAGAATAAATATGTCATAATCCTCGCTTTTAAATAGAATGAAAACATTTCATATCACCATACAAGGATTCCGTAGTGAAATATATTTGACGTCATTTCAAACTGATCGATGTTGCAAAAATAAATTCATTTTAATTTATTGTCTAAAAGAATTAAAGTTTCTCGAGCGATTGTTGCGAATGGCAAATGTGATTTAATTCTAATAAAAACAGGGCCTTTAGCTATTTGTAATTCAAACTTTTAAACGCCAAAATTAACTATTTTCATTAATCTTCTTTCTCAGATTTAATAATTAGACTTTATCGTTTGCTAAATTTGTTTGAAGTTCGAAGAATAATGATGTAATCTTTTTTAATAAATATTTTTGTCGCCACAATTTCCCATTTACATTTCTTTCGAAAATTCACTTATTTATAATTTGTTAAATTAATTTACAGTTCAAAAAATTTATAATTTGTACAATTGATGCTTTAAAAATAAAAGCGAAACTTAGCATATTTTTTTTATTTTAAGTTAGAATTCTCTATGCATCTTTCTACATACATATATATAGAACCATTAAAAGAACTCTATTGTGATAATACAACAATCCAAACCGAATTATATTACATAAATAAATATTTTTTCAAAAGTGTATTTTTATTTTAACAAAAGTTTCTCGTACGTTTAACGAAATGGCAACAGTGAAAATATTGAATAAAAATTCAATTTGCATGTTATTTCAATGTAGATTAAATTTTTAGTTATTTCAATTTTAAATAAGCTTCTAGTTTAATTTTTTTAATGAAATTTGGCATGTAGCCTAATCTGATTTTTTGCTTCAAAATGACGTATCCCACTTGTCTGTGGGACTTGTGGATGACAACAGTGAAAATATGAATAAAAATAGAATTTGCATGTTATTTCAATGTAGATAAAAAAAATTTAGTTATTTAAATTTTAAATAAACTTCTAATTTAAATTTTTTAATGAAATTTGGAATGTAGCCTAATCTGATTTTTTGCTTTAAAATGACGTATCCCACTTGTCTGTGGGACTTGTGGTTCTTTCTGTGAAAGTGGGTGACAGACAGACAGACGGACAGACGGACAGACAGACGGACTGAACGATTATAAAACCTTCCACTTTTTACGTTATAAACGTAGTGTGGAAGCTAAAATGCAGCTAGTAGTTTTACGATATTTTTTTGTAATTTTAGAATAATTCTAAAATAAATTCTAAAATTAAGTTAAAAGTTTAGTTATAAAGTTTAAAGAGCATATTAGTATTTTAGAATTATTCTAAAATTACAAAAAATATCGTAAAAATACTAGCTGCATTTTGGAATATTTATAGTGACTTTAAATCTTTTTCTTGTATTTTTTTTTGTAATTTTAGAATTAAATAGAATTTTTTTCGTAGTATTTTTCTCCTTAAATTGGCAGCAACACTGGCCATAAGGACCTCCAAAAAAGCCTCCATGCGCGTCCCGTCGTTAGCATTGGAGGTCACGTGATCAGCCAATCTAATACTTTAATTATGATATCTGTTTGTTCCCACCAACGATGTATAATAATGGATGTACTACTGAATGTTAAGAAAACGCGGCCGTTGCCAACAGCTGGAAGAAAACTATTTGGCTTCTTTTCTAATTTGGCGCTTTTACTTGGCTCCAATTCTTCCAGCGATTTCATCGATCTATAAATGTGACTGGATCGACCAAAATACTTAGAAAAATGAAGCCACTGCCAGATCTGTGTTAGCGATTGTTTTGGTTTCGAATATTTCTGTTATTTGGAGGAAGGTGTGGTGAACGAATGTAAACAATATGAAATTTAAGTATTATTTTAAGAGTAAAAAGGTATTTGGTATACAATTTTATATTCCCTTTCGAAAATGAATTTATATTATTAGTATTTATTCACGTTGTTATTGACGGTGTTTGGAGAAAGGGAAACATTTGGTTTTAAATGAAAAATAAAATTAATAATTTTAAATAAAATTTTATTTACAATAATTCTAAAAAAGAAAATCATTCTTCATAAATAATAATGATTTCTTAATTTACGTTTTATTTGTCCGTGAAGTCAGCCGACACAGTACACGAGAATTGCCAATTTTTCCCTTTTCTGTACTATGATAAAACACAAATTAGAATTACTAGAGAAATTAAAAATAATCCAATAAATTAAAATAATAACTTTTGAGCAGTCTATAAGGGATTCAAACTTATTCGAACGTTGTGCATAATCTTTTGTTCTATGAAAAGAAATAAAAGATTTTTACGAAAAAACACTTTTGAAATTTGATCATTTTGAAGAAATTTTGTCTGATAGAATGAAACTTTTAAAAAAGTAAAAATCTATTCGAAAAGTTCATAATTTGTTATTTAATCGTAAATAATAGCACTAATTTTTTTAAACTTACCTTCCCGTATATTATGGATGCTATTCCCCAGTCTTTCTTTTAGTGGAAGTGTAAAATTAAAACTCTTGATTTGATTTTTATTAGCAAACGATAATAAATGTAGAAACGAAAATTAATGTATTCGACAATTGATTTCTGCGCATGGTCATCAACCGTAATCATCAGTATTGGTTGCAGAAGTAGATATGTGTTGACACTTGATCGCTACTTCCAGTTATATTTAATTCGAAAGTTAATTTCAATTTCAAAAATTTAACTTTGGCGGGCAAGTTTATAAAAACCCCCAAATGACGTCATTTTTCTTTACTGCGCAAGCGCTGGAGCCAAAAAAACTGGTCGCACTTTTTGAGATTCTTTGCTATTGGAGCGAGACACGGCTGGTTCCCAGTACCATGTTTGTTGTTAATTAAAGTTATATTCCTAAACCCTGGTGTTTCCATTCGGACACGATGCACACCCAACGTCCGACAATGGTGACGAGCTGTATGGAGCGAATCTTCGCAAAGGGTTTGTACGCCTTGGCCAGGTATGGGAATTAGAGGTGTTTTTAAGTTCGTATACCGCAGGCAGTATGGTTTAAAAAAAATTGTTTGGAGTTTTAAGGGTTTCCAAGCTATTTCATAATCCGCATTTCCATCCGGCCTCTTAGATTCGTGTTTTTGAACAATTATTTCCCCCATTTCTGTAAAACATGGCAGCGAGTTATGTTGGCGTAGTAGGTTACATGTCGAAGTTCGATACTGCAAATTCGGCTGCATGGGACGTATACCAGGAGCAGCTAGTGTTTTTTTTTATGAAAGCTAATAGCATCACAGCGGCAGCAAAAAAGGCGTGCTACTCTTAATTCAGTCCTTGGCACCTAACCACTTGAAGTCTTTAATTGCACCCGCGAGTTCCGCAGATCGAACTTTCGGCGAACTGATAGCAAAACTCAAAGACCACTTTTCCCCCAGAACATCGGTCATTTATTGCCGTTTTATATTTCACAAACGTATGCAGCGCCCGGGTGAAGGAATAAATGATTACGTCACTAAGATTCGATATTTAGCAGAGAATTGTGACTTCGGTAAAACGCTTTCAGAGCGATTGCGAGATCAACTTGTTTGCGGGTTGTCAGATGAGGGCTTACAGAAACGTCTGCTTTCTGAAAGTGATTTAACCCTTGACAACGCCGTACACATGGCTCTCGCTCATGAGACAGCCACTTCTCAGGTCCATAAAATGCATGGTCACTCGGGTGCCGAGTCTGTCCATTTTGTGAAGGGAAAAAAATAGTAAGTTCGTTAAGCCTAGGTTCCAGAAAGGATCGATTCCGGGGTCTAGTGCATGTCATGGTTGCGGGGAAATGCATGATAGGTCTAAATGCAGGTTCAGGAATGCTAGGTGCCGCCTCTGTAACGGTAGGGGCCACATCGCAGAGGTGTGCAGGTCAATGGTTGATAGGAAACCAGTAAGGGAAAAAACGGATGAAAAGTTTGGAACGTTGCTACGTTTGGTGGCCAAATATTGACTTAGACATTCACCATCATGTGGCTAATTGCAAGTTATGTCAAGGGACCATTCATTCTCTTCCTCGTGCACCCGTATATCCATGGGAGTATACTACAACGCCGTGGTCCCGTCTTCACATAGATTTTGCTGGACCGTTACAAGGTCGGGAATTCCTGGTGCTCGTTGATTCACATTCAAAGTGGCTGGAAGTGAAGGAAATGGCATCTACCACAGCATCTGCCCCCATAGATGTGCTGAGAGAACTGTTTGCCATTCAAGGAATCCCAGATGTTGTCGTCTCTGACAATGGTCCACCGTTTGATTCGAGGGAGTACCAGGGTTTCCTTCGAAGCAACGGAATTCGTCAGGTCATCGTAGCACCTTTAAGAGCCTTTGGCAATGGTCAGGCCGAAAGAGTAGTTCAATCAGCTAAAGACTCTCTGCGTCACATCGTACAAGGGTCGTTTAAGAAGCGTCTGGCACAGTGCCTACTCTTCTAACACATCACTCCATCATCCGTCACTAACCTGAGTCCAAGTGAAGTGATTATGGGTCGAGAAGTGAACTTCGAGAGAAGAAAGAAACTGTATTCTTGAAACAGACAAGAACTGTTCGTAAGTTTTCTCTAGATGAAGCAGTTCTTGTCAAGAATTACTCGCGTGGTCCTGCGTGGGTTCCCGCCAAAGTAACAGACGTAAGAAGACGTAAGAAGACGCTCAAGAACCAAGCAGTTCCTTCTTCACCGTTGTTGCCGTCAACTTCAGATGTGCAGCCATCAACTGCTTTGGACCCAAACTTGTTTGAGCCTCCTTCTGTCGACGTACCTACTGACACCGTCAATGCAGAGGTTACAACAGATCCTACGTCGCAGCCTTCATCGTCAATGGTTACGCCGCAACCTCCATCACCAAATATATTGTCACGGCCCAAGCGGAATAGAAGACCACCGAGCGCTATGGTTCCTAGCTGGTGTGAGGGAGTGTTGTGATTACAAGTTTGTGTGCAGACTTAGATCGGCATCAGCCAACAACCATCCGAATATGAACCGTGAACTATGAACTGTGAAACTGTGACCGCTGAACTGTGTTATTATATACTGCTAGCGTTGTTGTTGCAACGCCCCTTTTTCCCTTGCTCCCACTACCATGTTTGTTGTTAATTAAAGTGAAATGGTTGGTAGACATATATTTTCAGGCTTGTGTGCTTGGTCACAAAGACCCGCTTATAAACCTTCGTCAAGAAGGACGGACACGACATACACACACATACAAGACAGATGCTGCCATCTATCGCCACCTCCACAATTTAGACATGTACCCCTGTTAATTAAAGTTCTATTCCTTAACCCTGGTATTTCCTTTCGGACACGATGCACACCCAACGTCCGACAGCTGTAATTCCACCAATTACGCCTCGTAATTTAAAACCCTGTGTAAGTGACGTGGTTGCAACCTAAGCGGGCAACCAAAGCAAAACAGTGGCTCCATCGTGCGCTTTTTCGGGACTTTCGACTCCACCCATTCGGACAGGACAAAGACAGACAAAACACCTCGCAAATATTCATACCCATATAGTGGAATTCAAACCCGGGACCTGCCTAGCCAGCTACTTGGCAATTCAAGCCGTCCAGTCGGCCTCCCTGTACTGTACATGTCTTTACTGAAAAATATCTGAAATGCGGTTGTAACATAGCATATTTTCCGCTGTCTTAAGCAGTCTATAAAAAAAAAGGAATCTATACCAATAATTATCCACCGTGTGATCAGAAGGCTCTACTGCTGTGGGCGGGTAAACTTCAGTAGCCACAACGATGAATTGGACGTATTTTGCTCTATAGTGATCAGTCTTTCGGTACACTTTCTTATAGGATAAAGTCATTGAGTGTTTGCAACAATGGTCCAAATCATTAGGCTAGTTACTGCAGTTTACCTTCTTCACGGCTGTACAATGCCCTTGCAAAAGGCTGGTTGTCACGACTTAGTCTAGTAGTGGCTTTATTTTCGTCACCTGTTGTCCAATTCCTTGGGACCGGAACTTCTCCTGCACGAAAAAGACACCTCCGAAGTAGATTCCATCCTCGTCGCGGTCTCCGTTCATGACAAACGAACAGGTGCCGGCGATCTCGCCTGAAAATAAGTCATTTTAACAGCCGATTATATGCAAGGAAGCAGCTGCAATCTCATTTGCCGATCGGCTTTTCTCCACCTCCGTTATCCACTTTTTCGACCACTTTTTTCCCCTCCATAGCGCGCTGATTGAAAGTATGAGTGTTCTGTGATAATCTGCTTAATCAATCAACAAAAATGTAGGTATGTTGAACTTTTTATTGTATATTATGAATAAGGAATTATCTGAGCTACATTTTGCACCAATTATTTTTTGTATTTAGAAATTTTTAAGGAGTGTAATTTAAGTTTTTTTAGAATTGTTCCAACTTGCATCGTCTATTTTATCGAGTTTTCGTTAATAATATTCCTAATAATTGTAATTTTAAGTACTGTTTATTATCTATATATATAATACTCTTATACGGCGCCCAAATTTCTTTATATTTCTATCTCTGGAATGGCAACAATCGAAATGAACAAAAATACTACTAATTTTAAAATGGCCGACTGAAAACAACAAAAAAGTATTTCTTCAGGACTTAAGTATAGAATAAGTAAGTTTAAATTTAAACATGCATAATATTAGGGACGTTTAAAGTTTGAAAATTTAAATTATAATTTCTATCGACTAAACTACCAAACACTATTGTTAATAAAAAAGGGAAAATTAAAATTGTTTTTAAACATAGTTTCTAAGCGTTGACGGCTACCACGGTTTCCAATTTATTTACACAAATGGATCTTATTCAAGTAGAGACATATTTTCGCAACGATAACCATTAATTTATAAGCATTAATTTGTAATTAAGTTATTTTAGAAGGATACTAAAGGCGGTTAACCTAAAGGACCATGTCCGTCTTTGGCGCCAAACGAAAAATGCCGCCAAGTCAAAATGACAACAAACCGAGCGTTTGCCAAGTCTGTGAAATGACAACAAATAATTACTTAAAATGCTACTCAAAACTGAAAATGTCTGCTGAGAGAACATGAAAGATTTCCTTATTAAAATTATCGTGGCATTTGCGATCGTAGATCGCGGCGATATTTTAAAATAAGAAAATCCAAACTCAACAGTTTGCTGCAAGTTCAAAACAATGTGCACAAAAAATAATTTAAGAATTCTTAACGATGAAAGAAATGGACAGGATTAACTTATAAAGAAAGTAGCAAAATAAATTCTCTAATTAAAACAGAATACATAGAAAAAAACTTAACTATTTGATAATTATTCGCTTAAAATTCGATTTGTGGCGATTTTCGTAGCCAATGGCTGCCATAATACAAATTTGGCGGGGTTACCACATTTGGCGAAAAAAAATGCCGTACATGCTCCTTTAGGTTAACCCTTAAGACTAGACTAAAATATTTCAATGAACGGTGAGCGAGCGAAGCGAGCCTGGATCGCGAAGCAATCCAAAGGGAACTGCGCAAGCAGTTCCCGGGGGTTGGCGAGCGATAGCGAGATGGGGGCGTGCCCCCTAGTATTATTATATTTAATGAATGACTATGAATTCATAAAAACTAAAAATAGTTGTTATTTTAAGTGAAAATGGGCGATATTTTATATTTGCGTTTTTTTTTTTTTTTGTCGTGTCCATGAGAGTCGAGCTCTATATGTGTCCGTGAATTTTGATAATTTCTTCTACGACTTGCTTGATGTTGTCTCCATACGGATCTAGCATAGTCGGCAGTACTCCAATCTTTCTCAGGCTGGCGCTCATAGCCGGACACTCATAGATGTGAGTAGGCGTAAGCTGTGTATCAGGACAATGTTCACAGCTTCTATAGATCTTCTTTCCATCTATCTTCATACCCCTGTGGTGTCCGGTTCTCAGCCTAGTTATGGTTTTAAGAGTAGATCTGTTCGCAGTTATTTCAGAGAGAAGATGTTTGGTCTGAATGGATTTTTCTCTAAGCTTATATTATATTTGCGTTGCAGACGATATTTGGCCACGTTTTGGCGTGAGCTGGCTTCAAGTGTTGGCACTCTTCTAAAAGGTAAACAAACTGAAAGTCTCTTACGGCATTAAGTGTTATTCGGGAACTTACAATATTTGTATTTTAAAACTTATTAAATGCATTTTATTGTAAGTAAATGAGTGTATTTTTGGTTTCTAAATAGCTGAGAAAAGTTAAGGTTGTATCTAAAACCTATTTTAAGATTTTAAGTGTTTACATTACAGAATTTATTAGACTTATCTGTTATTCTAATTACTTAAATAAATAAACAATTCATTATAAATTATTCATAAACCTGTCACAAATTCCTTTTTTCCAACAATTTCAAAGAATTTAGAAGATAGCACATTATTTAAAAAAAATCTTATGATGGCAAAGTCAAAACTTTATTGGGTTTTAGCTTCCACACTACGTTCATAACGTAAAAAGTGGAAGGTATTATAATCGTTCAGTCCGTGTCACCCACTTTTATAGACCAAACTACAAATCCTACGAACAAGTGTGATACGTCAAAAAAATTGTGTGCATCGAAATTAGAAAACATTGAAAATTTCAGAAAAGAATTCGAATTCGAAGTACTTCAATTATTTAAAAAGCTACAAAATTTAATGCTCATTTAAAATGCACATAAAGCCATTTTTATTAGAATTAAACACCATATTGCCATTCGCAACAATCGCTCGAGAAGCTTTAATTCTTTTTGACAATAAATTAAAATAAATTTATTTTAGCGACATCGATCAGTTTGAAATTACGCCAAATATATTTCACTACGAGATTCTTTGCATGTTAATATGAAATGTTTTCATTCTATTTAAAAGCGAGGAATATTACATATTTATTCTTTGAAATATAAATTAATTTTTGCAAACGATAAGCAAGAATTATTGAATTTTCGAAATAAAATAAGTGAAACTAGCCAAATTTTGCATGTAAATGTTTAATGTAGAATTAATGCTGTGTTTGGCTCCTTTTTACCTGTTAAACACAACTGTTGTGTGGAAGCGGGTTAAGTGACAGATTCTGTTACAAACCTACTTGTTTTTTAAATCAAACATGTGTGCTCTACACGTATCTTAACTGATTACAATAAATATTTTTTTGTTATTTTTAAATATGTTTGGTTTTCAATAAGTTTATTATTTATGAATAGCAATGTTGAGGTAATTTTATGTGTTATTATAATGTAACTTATGACTTTTTTTTAAAAATTATTAAAGACTAGCAAATAAATACCCGTACTTCGCACGGACTAAAAAAAGTTTTAATTAATCCAAGTATATGTACCATTTAACCCATTATAGGATAATAAACTCATGTTATTATTCCCGCTCGTTATAAAGTATAAAATACTGTTACTTATATTACCTTAAAAATCCAAAATAAAAACATACGCTATAAAACATATGCATAATAGTTATCGTAATTTCCCTCATAAACATATAAAACCTTTTAGCTCATTTGGCGCCTTTTTGGTAAGAATTTGGCGAGAAAAGTGATATAGCTACAAACACACTTATTATACAGCTCTAGCACGACGACCTTCGAACCATCAACCAACATTAAATTTAAAAAAATGGCTCATTTGGCGCGTTTAGGTAAGAATTTTGCGAGTTCGGCAACGTATTTGGCGAAATAATGAGAACGTTAAACCCTAATATGCAGCTCTAGTACGTTAGGCTTTTAACATCCATCATAGTTATAATTCACGGAAATAGCTTAAACATGCATATTTGCAAACAACAGAACCATCCATAAAAATCATTACCAATACCTAAACCCACAATAAAATCCTGGAATGGTGACTAAACGGAATTACGTCACTTGAACATGTCAATTATTTTTCAAATAAGGAATTTAGTTTCTGAAGGTATTGGCAACAGAATAAAAAATATATATTTTTATTTTAATTATTTTCCTAAAACTTTTATTTAATTTCTTCTGTCGAATAGCATCACAAAAGGAAAAAAAATGATAGGATTTGGGCGAAAGTGGTGTATTTTTTTCAGAATATTCGACTTTTCTATAAAAATAGAACATTTTGAGCTCTAAAAGTTCAAAATCTGTAACTTAAGTATGAATTACACATTTGTGCCAAGTTACGAGTCAAGCAAATGTCTAGTTTATGAGTGTATAAGAGACATACACACACAAACACGCAAAACTTCATTTTTATTATTATAGATACTTTAAGTGTTTAATAATTATATCCATGTGTGTCTTTTTTCGCTTTAAGATACAACTTAAAAAGTAACATGAAATACGATTTTTTTAAAGGTGAGTTTATTATTAAATGCTTCATAGGCTTTACCCTTATTAATTCTAAAATCATAAGCTTGGATATGGTATATTGTTCTAAAGTAATTTAAAATGCACTTCACTTCCGAGAAAAATGTCCGACGAATAATACCCCGTGTAGAGGGAGTGCACGTTAAATATGCTCCAAAGTCCCTATGCTGAGTACGATGTCGCCCTTAACGGTTGCCTAATCAGATGTCGGCTCGTCACCTGACTGCGGTCCTAAATTACGACGCCCGTCGCCAATAGTCATCTGTAGCTCAAGTGCGATGGTAATTCAAACTAAATTAAACGAAGCATACGTCGTTATCAGAAGGACTATAATATGGATTGCACATGTGTTGCATTTATACATCAATTCTTAAAATATTACCCGTGTCCGTGATGGCGACCTTCATGCCCTGTGGGTCGGCCTCCATCCACGAGAATAGACACGGGACCGTGTCTATGCTTGGCCTCAGTTGCATCAGACCCACCAGAGGAGGGATGTCCGAGGACGCCAAGGCGCGGATCACGTACCGCAGTCCCCTCTTGCTCGTATGCGGGTCCTCCTGGGATGCGAGGGACATGTTGCGACCACACGTGGGACTGGAATGGAGTTGAATTGTTATCGCTTTAAATTGCAACGCAGTTAATTGACAAAATATCTGGAGGGTGTTCTAATCATGACTAAAGATATAATGCTAACAGTCTGCGCACTGTTACGCTAACAGTCTGCGCACTGTAACGGGTTCGATTCCTGCCTTCGCCCTGGCTGAACTTTCTCTCTCTGTGTCAGTAAAAATTCTGTCTGTGTCTGTCCTACTTGACAAAGGTTTATAAGCGGGTCTCTAACCAAGCACAGAAACTGGAGAATATATGTACCAACCCACCTACTTAACTAATAAGGTAAAGAAGTATGATCCCGGAACCTCTTGAGTGAAGCCAATAGAGCTGTATCACACTTCAGAATTTCCCCCTTAGGGCCCGAGCAACGACCTTTAGCAACTCGTTGAATACTAACAGTGCTTATAGTTGAATAGCGTTACTCTCGTATTTTGTTAATTTTATATTTATGCTTTTTAACCCTTTCAGACCCAATGACAATTTCGCATCATCATTTTAGAAAATGATATCAAAAAGCACATCATTCGATTCTTCAAACTTTTTTCTATTAGAAAATATTATTTATTAATCCCAATAGATGTAAGCGCTATTATTTTTTTAAAAATTTTGACCAGAAACATGATGATGCCAAATGGCATCACTGGGACTGAAAGGGTTAAGATGTCTCAACTTGAATTTGTATTGAAGAATAGGTACATGGGTAAAATTCTACAGTAAAACGTTATTCACGAAATTATCAACATAAATGACTTAACACAAAAAAATAATTTATGAGGAATAAAATAACTTGTTCGAATATAAAAAAGACGAATTCTTACCTAAAACATGTAATAATATACCGATATATTATCAATGAAACTCTTTACTGTTAAGTTGTCACGTCGTCTTGGCATATAATACATACGTCGATGGCGATGTTTTAGCCTCTTTTATTGTTGTAACAAACCATAAAAGTATGAAATGCATTGTATTTTCACGCACTTGTATTAGCAAAAATAAAAATTTGCACAGCTTAACAAATCGTAATAAAATAAATTTCCTTGTAAAACGTGCTTTTAAGTATATAATTGCTTGAAAAATATGTTTAGACAAAGAACATATGAGTAGGTTTTCTTTCTGGAAGGAAAAGGATATTATTAAATGATGGAAAATCAGTTTATTAAAAAAAAGCACAGCTAAACTTACACGAATTTCTTGATGGTCGTAAGTTCTATGCGGGAGTGTCATAAATGTCAATTGCAGGTGCGTAAACACACAACCAGGAATCATAAATATGTTTGCTATGCTTTATAAGTCAGATTATTGTCTATTAGATATCTACCCACAGTTTTCAATATCATATTATCCGACTACTATTGCTAGCTAATACCCAAGTTATTTTTTTATTTAATGCGAACAAGATAAAGATCTGTAACAAATGAACATTTTAAGAAAGTTCTCTAAGAAATGGTTCTAAGGATATTAACTATAAAAGAACCCTCATTTTTTTGTCACGTGTCATTCTTTGCAATTCTTTTGTAAGTGCTTTAGGGGGGCCTAAAATATTTTTGAGGTTCTTTTAAATAAAGCATACACTTGGGAGTGATTTAAAAGCGTTTGGGATAAATTATAAAAAATTTTAATGAAAAAAAGATAGTACATTTTTAAAATATAAATTCAAACAAGACACAATTGAAAAAATATTTACATTTCAGAATTCGGCTTTAAAAATACATAGGAAAAATTATTGCACTTTAGTCCATATTTGAAAGTAACTATGATATTCCACAATTTATTATTTCTTCAATGTTCCATTTCTGCAATCATTGTGAAACTAGTATATAACTTATCTGTATTTCCCTAAATATTTTATCCCATTAATGAAGACTTTGTGACCATTAACACCTTAAAAACTTGAAGTTCTTCTAAATTCGTTTTTCGTGTAACTTTATTTGTTCTGCATAAATTGTTCATTAATATAGCCTTCATTTGTCTTGTATTTTGTTTCTTTTGACGAACTTAATCAAAAAACACATTTTTGAGAGATAGATTTCTTAACAATTCTCCGTTTATGGGTTAGTGAAATTCTGGGTGCAAATGGCGTTAATATTTAACTACATTTTTCAGTAAAATGTTCATTATACAATTCCATGTTATGCTTATTATATAATACTTTTCATACTGTTCAATGTTTTTCAATGTTTCACTTATTATATAATTTACTGTTAAACTAATTGAATAATTTAATGTTATATAATTAACTGTATATCCACCTACAAATCAAAGACAGTTCGTTTAAATCAAAATATTAATAGTTATTTAAGCAACTAGTGCCGAAAAAATAATGACAAGAGCTTAATAAAGTATTATTTGGCACGTGCTTGCTTACAATATTTTTTATAATAACGTGCAAAAAAGTATTGTTTGGCGTGAAATTTGTGTTCTTACTTTTGTCTTATTAAATTTCCTTTAATAATTTTTGTAGTACTTGTAGTTTCCATGGAGATATTAGAAAATGCAAAAGTAATGAACCAATAGAAATAAGTGAGTTTCATAACATCATTTAGTTTCCATGGAGATTCATGACATCATTTTGTTTTTCTACCAATCAGATACTCTTATATTTACTTTACCGCACTAGAGCCGAAAGTACTTAATTTCGGCACTGTCTGTGACGTAAGCACGTAAAGTGTCATTTTCGCAACGATTTATGAATGAAAGTGATATAAAAAAGTGAACTTTTTTGCACGTTGTTATAAAAAAATATTATTAGCCTAAGGTGAGAAAGTAAATCTTGTATTGTTGCCTAACGTGTCAAATCAAATTGTTTAACATCTGTTGTGTTAGAACAAATTTGCATTTTTGACTGCGTTATAATAGAAATACACATTGCCATTTCTGCAACAATACCATTCGTAATTTAAACAATAAATTTTTTTTAAAACCATCACAAGTTCAATAAGAGGCATCAACCTCGTCCCCTGCTTTCTTAAACCATAATTTGAAAACTTGGAATATATTTTTAAACTTAATTTGTAAAAATTACAATAAAATGCAATTTTTTTTTATTTTATCGAAGTTGACATTTTTATGGAATTGCCCAGAAGTTAAACTAATCATAGTTTATAATAGGTATATTTAGAGCACATCAATGTAATCTTTAGAATTATTTCCAAGATCATTATTCAAAACTAATTTAATATTGTTTAGTATTTGAAAGTGTAGATGGCGCCACCCAATCCTATTCGTGCAAATTGCTGTAAAATATCGAGACTACATTTTACTTTCCATACAACGCTTATAACGTAAATAGTGGAAGCTTTTATAAACTGTTAATTTATAAGCTTTTTACTGTCTGCCCACTCGCCCGTTTGTCCATCACCCACTTTCACATCGCAAACTACAAAAATGCTACAGAAAAGTGTCATCAAAAAATTCGACGAATCAAAAGTAGGAATCATTAATAATTTCAGAAAAAGTCGAATTCGAAGTTCAGCAATTATTAAAAAAACTGCAACATTTAATGTCCATTAAAACAACATTAAAAGGCAATATTTTATGATTTAAATCGTCATTGCTACTCGATCACCATTGTCATTTCAGAACATCACGAAACACTTAATTGAAAGAAAATGTATTTTTGTGATCTAAATTCAGTTTAGAATGATGTCTTAATGTAAATCATAATGGGATTTCTTGATAAATTACATTATTTGTTTAGAAAGAGACAAAAGGTGTTGTATTTTTATTGTTTTAAAAATAGAATAATTTTTCATTTACATTTATACATTTACAAATGTCTTCTTAAATGCTATTTGTTTTATATGGTGTTTTTTTCGGTGTTTTTCTGTAAAGCGCTTTAAAAAATCACTTCATTTAGTTATGTTTTAAAGGTAACAGATAGTTTAATATTGTAGTATGTTGATAGTAAATGTTTTGCTTACATTTAAAACAAGCAATATTAAATTTATTCTCTGAAATTTAAATAAATTTAGCAAACCATAGGGAATAATTATTGAATGTAAAATAAAAGAAAATAAAGGAAAATAGTTAAGTTCGCTATTTAAAAGTATAATATAAAATTAAATGCTGTGCGTTTGCCGCTTATTTCTGCGACACATAAATTTTTGGTGAGATCGGTTCTAAGTGACAGTTTCTGATATAAATTTAATTCTCTATAATGCAAAGTTTACCATTTTATACTTATGAACACGTGTTTATTCAAATAAGAAGTCTTTGCCCCTTACTGTAAAAGTAGATTTTTTAGTAACTGTAGAACTTGTTTTTCCTTGGTGAGCATCTTGTGACCCTAAAGCAAACTCCAGGGGTAAAAATTAAGTTAGAGGCAAAGATTTATGTAGGTAGAAACGCTCGTACTGAGCTGCATCGGCAGCCATGGCTCCTACGAGCCGAATAGAGTGGCAAAATGCTAGTTATTTATAATTTTGATACTGAAAAGAAGTCACCGGCAAAGCGAATCGACCCGACCGTTACGCGCGCGCTGCTAGCGTTAGGGCTGCGATCTACACTCGGCCACGGGCCCCTGCCACTAATGTCCCGGTTGTCATTTGCTGTGAAAGGTCATCTTACCTCTTAGAACTTGGTATTCTTATAACCTTAAGATCACAATCACGTATATCTCATCTAAATTTTTTCTTAATATACTAAAGTAAGTTTTGCAAATAATTAAAAAAAAAATATGTTTAATAGTTACTGAGAGACACGCCTTTAACTCTAAAAATACAAAGTTTTGGTGCTATAAGTGCAAAAAAAAAGCCGTATTTCTTATGTGTAGTTGACAGTTTATTTTAACATTGTTTTTAATGCAAAAAATGCCTTTAAAATAAACTACTAAAATAACTTTTTGAAAAGTTTAAAGGAAGAACTTGTTTAAAGTTATTTTCTTAAGAATAATATCGTATTGGCCCTCGTTGAATTACATTTCTTTATAGAAATAAACCACTGATACTTGTTTCAAAGGCAGACAAGTTTTTTCGGATCTTCTTCTTTTCGGATCTTTCTTCTGCTTTTTCGGATCTTCTTCTAATGGATCAGATCAATTTCAAAACTAATTGACATGTTAATTGTTTCTGGGGAGGTTTTAAAAAAATTCCCCGAACAGGGACCCCAGGTATCAAGAGGTTAAATGTGAATTAGGTTTAATAAAGTAAAAAGTGTAATATATAATTTTTATAATAGCAATGTTTGCTTGCCTGTTTTTTAAAAATAATTGATGGCAAATTGTTAATTTAAAACATATCTTTAATAGTAAAAATGAAACGTTTGTGTGTGCTTGTTTATATTTTATAGACTCTTAAAATATACATTTGTTTGTCTAGCAAGCTTGCGTAACTTGGCAAACTTGTATATTTCTTAGTCAATTCGAAGTTACGATTTTGGAACTTTCACAGTTTAAAAAAACATATTTTTGAAAAAAATTCGAATTTTCAAAAAACAACAAAATAATTTTCATTCAAATTCCATAATTTTTTCTTTCGCGTTGTCATCAGCGCTGAAGAAATTAAATTAAACACTAACAAAAATAATTTTTATTGAAAATATTTATCATATTCTGTTGCCATTACAATTTTAAGAGACCATTCTACTCGACCAAGTGGAAATTGTTATTTTTACTTTTGCCCATTAAATTATTTTTTTTTTGTAAAATTAGCCAAGAAAAAAAATTTAAATTGTCAATTTGTTGCGCAAAACTTTAACGAGAATACTGTTTTAGAATACTGTGTATAACTTTCGAGTAGGTGATTTAACTGTACACGTATTTCGTGACATGCGCGAGATTATGAATGTTAAGTGAACCTTTCTCGTGTTTGCATTGTCAAATGAGGTTGAAATACTTGACTTGAGAAAAAAATGAAATATCAGATATAAGAGGGTGTTCGTGACTTGAAGAAATTCAGTTATTTCTTTGAAAATATAAATTAAACTGGTGTAATCGAAAAGGAAGTGTGGGATGGGATAGAAATAAGTGTTACTGGAAAATTCCAAATCGACTACTTTAATAGTTTTCGAAACAAGCTCCTGTCAGGCGTCCTGAATTATCTCATTTTCATAGGACGATTTCATTGAATTTTAATTAAAATCACTAAAGACGTAAAAACTGAAGTATTTCCGTCGTAGAGGGAAAAGTTAGGGAGGGAAAAGAAAAAATTCCTAAGTGACAAAAAAATAAATTTGTTGTGTCAAATTGCAAACATGGTGTCAAAAGCCATGTTCTGCACTATGGTCTTTTTGAAGTAAAATAAGGCATGAATAACCTGTACTGTAAAAAAAAAAATGTTGTTTTTACAGAAAAACTGTTGTGCCAGAAATATACCATATAGTTTACAGAGAAAATCTGTTTATTTCATACGAGCGATTTGTAATGTTAGCACAAAAGCTGTTTTTTAACATACAAATTGTAAGGAAAAATAAAAAATGCCTTTCCCCAGTACTAAACTGCCGAACCTGGTATCAAACCACGAACCTTTGGATCTTCAATTTAACACTCTCCGACCTGATCTATTTTGTCACACATAGTGCCAACATACATAGTTTCACTTCACAACACACAGAATTTCGGTTTAAAGAAAATAACAGTATTTTTCAGAAAAAATATGTTTTTCTTTAAAATTAGCAGTTTTTTTCACAGTGTGGTTGTTAAGGTGTTAATCATCGGGTCTAATGATCCTAAAAGTCATGTATTCAAATATGGTTTTTGACACAGAGTGACCGATTGTGCAGAAAAAAATACCAACGAAATATACTCCGCGTATATTCTGCTGGTGCAATATAAATTCGTCGTCGTTCTAATAGTGTCAAATACAAATACGAAAATTGTCGACCAACAACAGGCCAGTGGCCCAGCAAGGTTAGTCCAAAATAAATCTAATACTTTACCAGTTTCCAATGACTATCAAGATTCTTCTTAAAATTTTCTGCTCTCTTCGAATACACCACATAATCTGATAAAGCATTCCACTAATTGACAACTCTATTGTAAAAATAATGTTTTCTTACCTCCCTTCTAAAGCATGATTTATTCAATTTCTGATCATGTCCTCTGGTCCGGCTATTTAAGGTAAAACCTAAGCCCCCCATGTCTCCCTGTTTTATGAACTTGAATAACTGAATTAAATCACCCCTAGCTCGCCTATTTTCCAGGGACTACAAGTTTAAAGATCTTAATCTGTTATCATATTCAATACCAGATAGACTCTTAATCATTTTCGTAACCCTATGCTGAACTTTTTCAAGCAACTCTATATCTTTACCGAGGAAGGGAGACCAAAACTGAACAGCATACTCCAGATGTGGCCTTACCAATCTCCTATACAATGGCAAAAGGATCTCCTTAGATTTAGAAGTGATACTTTTTCTAATGTATCCCAACATTCGATTGGCTTTCTTACTTGCTTCAACACACTGTTTACTCATTTTTAAATCATTGCTCACCAAAACTCCTAAATCTCTAACAAACTCACAATCTTGGATACTTTCTTCCTGTAAAACGTAAGAATGTTTAACATTGTTCTTACCCAAATGCAAGGTTTGGCATTTGTTAACACTGAGCGACATGCCCCACCTTGAAGCCAATTCAGTAACATTCGTAAGATCATTTTGCAACTGCTCGATTAGCTCAACAGAATTTACTGTACTCGTCACTTTTAAGTCATCTGCAAAAATACTTAACTCGCTATTCAACCCACAAATGATATCATCAATATACATAATAATTAAAATTGGCCCTAGTACAGAGCCCTGAGGCACTCCACTTACTACTTTATTCCATTGATTGTGTCATTGATTATGATGTCACTAAAGGATTGCGTTAGGTGGCACTCAGGTTTCAACATCGACATTTGGCCATGGTTTATAAGTACGAGGCAAGTCCCCAATAGCCCATGTGAATCTCTAGTATTGTACAGTTAAAATTTTGGATGAAAATTGCACCGGAATTCTGGATATTTCTAGCTGCCACCACTATTTGGAGCGGGGATTTACCACTTTTGCGTTGGATCAAAGTTGTGGTTTTACCACAAAATTGGTAAATTCGGGCTCCAAATAGTGATGTCAGCTAGAAAGTTTCAGGATCCCGGTGCAGTCTTGCATTAATCCTTTTAACAGTGTATGTAATTTTATACAAACTAAATTGACGACGCCAAAAATACTCTATTTGTTACTTATTCCAGTTTTCATTTCATATATATAGAGTTCTAGAATGTCACAATTTCGGGTCGTTTTTCATTTGAGAGATGAAACTTTTGTTTGACGCTTTGTGGCAACACAGCTGGGAGGGGGTGACCCAAAGTAAAGAAAAATTCTGCCCTTTTTGAAGTAGAATGGCCTTTTTGCAATGCTTTAAGTTTGGACAAGGGTCCCTTTTTCCTGCTAGAATATTGGATTTTGTCATTATTTTTTCATGCCATCGGATATTTGGAGTTCATTTGACAAAAGACCTTGCGAAATGAAACATGAAATAAAAAACCGGTTCGAAAAGAAATCCGGAATTACTGTTTCATTGTTGGGAGAATCGAGTGTGTTATTTTGTACCAGTTCGGGTTTTTTTCGGAATTAAATTGGAAACCCTAAAAATGTAGATATATATGGACTTATTGAGTACGATTTCTTTTGTGTTTTGGCAATAACTATGTGAAAATCAGCAAATGTCCTCATATCGTAGAAGATTTTAAACTACAAGTCTTCAAAAATGGAGTAATAATCTTATACATACATTCTTTTTACGTTGTCCGATTTTAGGAAATTTTATGGTCCTAACCATAGATATCATAGTTCAAGTATTAGATTGGCTGATCACGTGACCTCCAATGCTAACGACGGGACGCGCATAGAGGCCAAATAAGAGGGCAAAATTGCCAGTGTTGCTGCCACTTTAAGGAGAAAAATACTACGAAAAAATACCATTTATTTCTAAAATTACAAAAAAATATCGTAAAAATACTAGCTGCATTTTGGAATCTTTTTAATGATTTTAAATCCTTTTCTAGTATTTTTTTGTAATTTTAGAATTAAATGGTATTTTTTCGTAGTATTTTTCTCTTTAAAGTGGCAGCAACACTGGCCAAATTGTCCTCTTATTTTGGTCCCCATGCGAGTCCCGTCGTTAGCATTAGAGGTCACGTGATCTGCCAATATAATACTTTAACTATGATATCTATTGTCGGAACATACACAGTTGTTACTGATTCGAACTTCGAGTTAGCCCAATGAAAACTATCAGTATCCGAATTGTAAATTTAATAGGTTAATCACATTTGCTTTTGCTTATAACATCTGTTCGTTCTTATTCAACAAAAATGATTTCCTAAAATACTTCTATTAAAAATACAACTAAAAAAGCAATTTCTTTTCACATTATAAAGAAGTGGGAAACTAAACTCAAAAAGTGGAATACAAAATGAAAACAAGTTTTACACCAACCTTTTTACATTTTATTACCTTTTACTTTTCGAAATTAAAATATTTTTTGAAGAAATTTAACACATTTATTGCAGATTTATATATTTTATTATGTTTGACAACATTTGCTTTGCTTTAGTTTGAGGTTTAAGTAATAAAAAGCGCGTTTGTTGTTTTCTATTTTGGAATAACTCAAGATAACCATTTATAACTATTAATTCTAAATTTATCCTCTTGCGACCTGGCGTCCCCATTGGGGGTCATTTTTTAACCCCCCCCCCCCCACATACAATTTTAACATGTTAATTAGTTCCGAAATTGACCTGGTACGATAGAAGAAGATCCAAATATCAGTTTTCAGTCTTTGATTACAGGTATCAGTCATTTATTTCTATAAAAAAATGAAGTTGAACGAGGGTCAATACGATATTAGAGTTTTTAAAAAAATTAATTAAAATTTTTTTTTCAAACTTTTTAAAAAGTTCTTTTAGTAGTTCATTTTAAAGGCATTTTGCATTAAAACAATGTTAAAATAAACTGTTAACTACAAATAAGTGATAGGGCCTTTTTTTTAATTTATAGCACAAAAAATGTGTATTTTTAGAGCTTAAGGCGTGTCTCTCAGTAACTATTAAATATAATTTTTTTTAAAAATTACTTTGCAAACCATACTTTTTAGCATATATTTGTATGAAAAGTATTTTTATAATAAGAATATACTTGCAGGATTTTGCTCGGGTCTTAAGAGGTTATATTACATACTACGGTTTGATTTTTATTAGACTTGGCTCTTATTTGTCTTTAATTGCTATAAACCATAATTTTATTTATGGTTACCAGTGTACTAGCGCAGTGACATTGGCCGTAGTAAGCTTATAATTTATAATGTTTATTACAACAGTAATAATGATGATAATGATAATGAAGATGATGATAATGATAATATTAAAATTAGATTTCTTAACATATCTGTCGTGATGTGGGGATCGTATAGGGGTCTATTCACGGCCAACTTCAATAACAAGGCCAGAGAAAATCTCCCAAACATGAGCGTAGACGGAAATTTTGACGTCAATGTTCCCAGTGCCGAAGATCGAGAAACCAGTTCAGACGCATTCGGAACCCTAAAATTGTGGTCAGCCGTGAACGAGTGGTTCCGTACAGGTTTCGGGACAGGTTGTCTTCATCTTCGGAACAACGTCACTCGGAACTATGACGTCAAAATTTCCGTCCCCGAGATTGTTTGGGAAAGCTTCTTCGGCCTTAGTAGTTGAGTAGGCCGTGGTCTATTGCGTTGTGTAAAATTCCAGGTTTTCACGACCCCAAACCTATCCATATTCAATTAATTTTCCCTATAGAAAGCAATATATCTAGCAATAATTAATAACCAAAAGACAAATCTTATAAAAGTTAAACAAAGAATTTATTAATTTGTCTAATAATGAGCATAGTAAAATAAAACAATTGTATCTTCCTTGGGGGAGCAATGGATTGCATAACAATGATTAAATTTAAAAAAAAATCACGTTAAATACATAAAAATTGCTGTAAATGAGATATTTAAAATTTTGCTACTGAGAAACTAAATTTAAAAGTCGACTCACAGATGTGTTGTGCAGACAACTAGAGAAGGATCTCTGGGCACTCAGCGCTGGTGTTGTTCGCTTATTCTAGATGCGGGACATCAGCTGAGGTACAGTTGACTGGCTCGTCACCTCAGGATTGGAGTGGGACGCTGAGGCTGGTAGATTGGCTCTGGAGTTGGCTGTGACATCAGAGATGGCTGTAGTTGAGATTACATCAGTGGAAAGATTGCTTTTTTGTGGCAGGCATCTTGGTCCTCAAGTCGACTACCGGCGAGTGGGGACGCGCGAAGAGTGTCGAGGGAGTTAAAAAAAGTTTTATTTTTCTTGAAATTGTGTTCAGGGGCGCATCTTTTTCATGGAATGATCACTTGTAAAAATATCTCTTATGCTGTTACCACCATGGTGGGCGTAACTTGTTGCTGACCGATTGGTTGTCTCTTCTCATGTGACGTAGCCTTATACTTGTGATAGGTTGCAGAAAAATATAAGTCCTACCCAAGAGGTTGCAAATGGATAAATCAGGAGAATGAGAAAAAAGGTTTCTTCGGCTTGTTTTCCACGAAGCAAAAAATCGTTTTAGATCCATCGCAATGGGACCACACACTGCGACTGCCCATAAAATTCACTCAAACTGTCTCTTTGACAAACTAAATGAATTTACGAACCCTTAATCCGAACAGACACATCTTGGAGCACTTAAAAACCTAATCTAAACGTTTATTTATGGCCGTGAGAAAGGAATTAAAAATAATCGGAGCAATGCTTAATTGATAAATTCAATTAACGCATTAGGACAATATCTGTCAAATTTTGGGCTCGCCTTCAAATTATTTTGGCATTTTTTCAGTTATTGTTCTAGTTTTTATTCCCATGGGGAAACCAAGTCTACTTATGCATAACTGTTATGTAAGCGCAGTTAACTAGGGTGAATGATAGCAGATAGATAAATTTGAAATACAATTAACTTATTTTTTCGTATCAAAGTTAGTGCAGTTTTGTGCTAGTTGTTTGACGATATGGTCTTTTTTGGTACAAGAGGTTCAACTAGAAAATGATCAACTGTTAAAAACCACAAACTTTGGTACAGAGTACTAGAAACTACTCCGGAAGTTGTAGGGCACGGAATTTTGTTTAGTAAAAACAGCATATAATAGTAAGGACGGAATAACTTCTTAAAATAAAATCCATGTTTGTTATAAAATAAAATCCATGTTTGTTATAAAATAAAATGATATTTTGAAAGATAAACTAATTTAAATAAAAATAAATTAAAGTATTTTAAGCAATCGAAATTGAAATACATAAAAAAGGTTTAACATTTATGAAATTAAAATGTTGTGTACACTATTTCATATACAAATCTTTTCCATTTAATTTGTTTACATACCATAAAGAAACCAGGCTGGTTCAGTTTACAGTTCCATGTTTCTCCATTTTTGTGAAATGTACGATTTTGTTCCATTTATTGATATTTGTGTACTTCAGTATAAAATCTCCTTAACGAAAGCAGTTAAAATTTAATTTGAAAGAAATATTTTTGTGAATTCAGTTTTTGAAAACTTTATTATCGAAGCGAATTTCACACTTATGTTTTCACTTTCTATCAAAATACCAATTTATCAATACCTTAAAAAATACGCCTTCAACATTAAAAACGTAAAAATATTATAAAAATGTTCGTTTCAAAACAAGTAAGACACGAAGAGTGGGCGAAACATTTGTATTTCTCTTGGACGATAATGAACATTTTTCGAGAAAACAAAAGAAAAAAAAATATAATAAAAAAATATTTTTCTTGTTAGTTTCCAAATTTATTTGAACTGAAAATATAAGCAAGAAAAGGTGTATTGGAGGGATTTAAATTGATTTTTGAAGATAGCGTTTTAAAATTTCTAAATTTAGACCGATGAAGTGTTTACAACTAAGAAATGAAAGGAATCTTTGAGCTTCGTTCTGCTTTTTTCGTCAACTTTATTCATTTTAAAACGAAATTGCTGAAAGTTTTATGTAAGGCTTTTTTCACTTCGATTGTTTTACTTTTATTCTTAAATTTAAATGGCCACTCAGCTATTATTAATTCCTTAATTTCTTATTATCTTAATTTTAATTATCGGTTAATTCGGAGAAATTATCGTAATTTCTCCGAAATGCTGTTGAACATTTTGCTTTTATATGAAATATTAAAACTATTTTTTTCCTTTTTATTTCAATGGGTATTTATTAAGAAACATTTTTAAACGTTCCATGCATTAACCTTTTTAATTGGTCAAAAAATATAATGCATATAGAAAACAAAAATTAATCATTTGATTTTGGAAGAAAAATTAATATCGCAAAGCTGTTTTACTAAGAATACATTTTATTATTATAAAATGTGGCTTTCGATGTGCAATAATTTTGAATTTTTTTCCAACTAACGAGGAAAATCTGAGGATATTCACAAAGGATTAAAAAAGCCTTATTACCTTTAATAATTTACAAATTCTTAAAACACATCTTGTGTTACCCTAAATTACTAATTAGTCGATCATTATTATCCTTTATTGAAGATAAAAGCCGATTAAAAATGTATTTTTCGAAACTTTCGTTTCTTTGATGTCTATAACCTGAGAACATAAAATGATAAAATTCATAATTAGGGGATTATCTTTTTTTCTGCGGCAACTTAGGCTTTAAAAGTCTGGTAACGTAAAATTTTAAACTTAAAATTTAACTTTTGCCTAACTTAACCTAAAAATACCTTTGTAATTAATAGAAATAGGGCATGTAATCGTATTAAATATAGAACATTTGCCCTTTGAGGGTGGGGGGGGGGGGTCACTGTTAAAAATGTTGTGCTAATGATTTATAATGATGGCTAGAATAACAGCTCCTAGTAGCTGCAAAAAAGATGGTGAAATGTTTCACCATCTTTTCGGTATTCTGTTGAACCATTTTTCAGATTTTGGAAACAAAAATCGGTAAAATGGTTCAACCGAATAAATATAGTGAAACATTTCCCCACACAGCCACTAAGGAACCATATTTTTGGTGAAAACAAGCGCCAAATTCGTAACAGTGTAAAGTTTAAATGATGCCCGGTGACTGAGTGTTAACGCATTTTGCTACTATATCACGGGTTTGGTTATCAACTCCGGGTCGGATACGGTTCATACGGTCTTTCATTTTAAGTGGGTTGTAAACAGAAAACAATCAGGCTTGAGCACTAAACGCTGGTGAGATAAAACACTAGAGACTTGGCCCTACGTGTGCCTTTGAGACGACAAGTTTTGTTTCCAGTTTATGAGTTAAATAGTAGTGTATTTTTGAATAATTAAATTCGAAGAAACGTACAAAATAATTTTTTTACATTTGAATTTTTGACTGAACATTTCTCGTTTCTTGTTAACTATTGTTCAAGTTTTCTTTTTCGTTCTTGTGGATGTCCTGTTTTTGATGTCTATTTAATGTGTAAAAATAATCTTAATTTACCAATTTACAGTACAAATAATTACATGTTTTTGAAAGCATTAGAGTCTAGAAAATATCAATAAATTTTTGCATAAATTTAGCTATAAAATAATACTAAACATAAGTAATTACCAGTTTAGTATTATTTCTAGTAACTTAACATTTAAGCAGTTGCATAACATCCATAAATGCAAGGAATAATATACAAATGAAACGTAAAAAAGAAACTCAAAACACCCAGCCGCTTCCATTTGCATTTCTTTCCAAGCTCAATTTGAGCGAATTGCTGTTGCCATTTCTCGGAACTAAATTATTGAGATATAACGAATGGAAATTATGATTATATATTGAGTGTGATATTTATCGTATTTTACATCATTTGTCATTTGCCTCTGATTGCCTTTCGTTTATTTCGGCTTTTGTTTGTATTCATTTCACACCCATTATTATCTGTTTTCGAGAGCGAGCATAATGTTTCCAAAATGTTGTTCTTTTTTGATGTTGTTAACTTTTTTGTTATCTAAACGATTTTTTGGTGTTGCCTTGGTGTGTGATAAATTAAAACTAGAGTTGTGATATGTTATCATATTGATCTCTGCAGATAAATAGAGTTGGCTGGCTTTAAATAGGATCTTGTGGGTTAAAGTAAAAAAAAAAACCCGGTAGATTTTCTTAAATTAACTGTCATAAATATTACAACTAAATTGTATTAAATTTTCTAATTTTTTAAAAAATTGATTTGTTTGTTTTGTTAAACAGTGATATTATTATCAAAAACTTCTTCAATTTGACTCGAATAAATAGACAGAAGATTTTTAGACAAAATTCACATATTTTTGCATTTTATTTTAACGTATTCAAATCTTTTATATACGAAAAGTAATAATTAAAACTCAAAATATCCCAAAATTGGGCGGAATATAGTATTATTCTACTAAAATTATTCATTTGCTAATTTTTTTTGTATGAAGAAAACTCTACTTTATTTTGCACTTTTGTGTGAAGGTATGACAAATAAATTTTTTTATATTTACTTAAAAAATATTTAAATAAATATTTGTGTTTCCAGAATAAATATAAAACATTTTTCATTTACAAATACAAAACCCTTATAATACGGTCATATCTAAAATATATTTAAAAAAATAAAATTGTCTACTGAATTTACAAATAACTATAACGAAAATAAAAACTTTAATTCAAAGAAATTGTTGTTTGAAATTTATTTTTCTTATTTGCTGTCTGTTAATATATGATTTAATAATTAATTCTTGGCACACACTCTTTTGGACCTATTGAGATTATTTGCAAAATATGCGTAGTGTTATTCCAAAATTAGTTTTTTAAATAGAACTTCAGACAGCCTAATATTGCAGTGTACACTTTCAAATACATTTGGCATGAAATTAGTTAAATTTCAAATACAAATTGCAAAACAACAGCGAAAAGTAATATGGTTCAAATAGCAATTTCGAACAAAAGGGTTTATTCCCAAATATATTTCGAAAAAATGTGGTTTTTAATTTTTTAATTTTTTTAACGCACTATCTAAAAACGGGTCCAGAGAGACAGGGTTTTTCTACCCCTTCCACAAAGCATTCATTAGCCCTTCCTTTCATGCCGCCGATAGTTTATATCGATTACTACATTAGTGGCTTTGTGCCCAGGAGAATGAAATGCCAAAGGAAAAAAAAGAAAAAGGAATATCGAAAAGGAAAAAAAGTAGAAGGAAAAACACTGAAAGAAGCTTTGCGTGAAAACTATCCCCCCCCCTAGATATGAAGACAAATAGAGCTGAGAAAATTTATCTTTTTCGGAAGCTTTAGTTGTGGTTTCGGCCAGCCCCGATTAAGCCCGGGTTTAATCTTGGATTAGTACTATAAACTCGGGGTAATCAACTAAATCCATACCTACTATTTCTGTTAATCACTTATTTTAACCCCACTTAACTACTAAAAAATAAACATAAATAAGGGTTAATATAAATTGAGGTTATTTTCTGTAAAACATAGCGCGCAAGCAATATAATTTCTTTATCCTTAAGCTGCCCACACAAGGAGGGACAGAATCAGAAACGGGACATGTGAACCGTCGCCAAATATCGCCACTCTTCCTACAAGACGTTACCGAAAGCATTTTAACTCATTAGTGGTTGGTTTTGTGTACTCACGTGGCATACCAAACCGGTCAATAACGAGTGAAAATGCTTTCGGAAATGTCTTGTAGGAAGAGTGGAGATATTTGGCGAAGGTTCACATGTCCTGTTTCCGGTCCTGTTCCTTCGTGGTAGCCTAGTTTTAACTATTAAGATTGGATCTCACCAATTCCTTCTGAGAAGGTTTACCCGCGGGTGGACAAGCATATATATTTTAAGGAATAGATAGGACATAAGACAATCATCAATCCCTCAAAGATTTTGAAAAAGTAAATCGATGCTTTGTTGTCAGATTTGTTGAATTTTTTACAGTTGTGAGCAAAAATGGGATTTTACATACACTGTTAAAAATTAGGCACTTTGTTTCACCAAAAATATGGTTCCTAGTAGCTGCAACGGCTGTATGGTGAAATGTTTCACCTTTTTTTCGGTGTTTGGTTGAACCATTTCTCAGATTTTTGTTTCCAAATTCAGAAAAATGGTTCAACCAAACACCGAAAAAAAGGTGAAACATTTCACCATTCAGCCGTTGCAGCTACTAAGAACCAATATCATGGTGAAACCAAGCACAAAATTTTTTACAGTGTACACCACAGCCTAGAGAGGGCTTGCTCTTTAGGGCGTATTTGACCCCACATATTTCACCACTATGACCCTCATTCTAAAAGTTCTGAGATTAGGCATATTAGATGTTTATTAATGCATTATTTGCATTTTGTACACACAGAAAAAGTTGCGTTGACTTTTAATACATGTGTTTTTTTAGTTACTTTTACAAGTGCGTTGAAACAACACAAAAATTGTATTGCGAGAAAATGGTAATGCATGGTTACCACGAAAATTATGTTGAAGGCGGAACATGTATGTGTTTTTCTGAAATGCTCTTTAATGCTTCGGGTATATATCTATAAGCTAAAGATTAAAATATACATGTTAAGGGGACGCATTACCCAAAATTTAGGGCTGCCCAGAAAATAATTAAACATGCTCGAATGTTGTGAGCTAAGGATATTGCAAAAAAAGGATTCTATTATAATGGTGGAGGTTTATTGAAAATGATATAGTGGTTTGGTAAAATGGGTTTTGAAATTTTATGTTGATTTTTTAAATTTTAATTTTTTCAGCTTGTGAATGGTTAAAACCCTAAGGCTTTTAGGTAAATTAATGTAGAGCTCCAAATTTTTTTTCCTGTGTTGAAACATGTGAGTTTAACAAAAGTTGGTATGGGATATGGTCTAGTGTGAATAGATTTTTTTTAAAAAAATGCTGAAGGTAAAAATTAAAAAAAAATCTTATTTTTTAGCCATTTTTATACATAAAGCTACATAACTTTTTTTGTTTCACTGATAGCTCAATATCCATACCAACTTTTATTAATATATGTTGTGGGAACATTTTGAAAAAAAATCCATTACAACATTTTTTTAATTGTAGGAAGAGTAGCATTTTGAAAAAACGTTAAAATTTTTAAATTTTTTAATTTTTAAAAAAAACTTACGTTTTAATATTTATTATTTTTTGGTATATGTTTATTGAATGTTAGTTCTTTGTAAAAATAGTTTAATTTGAATGCTAGCAATAAAAGTACTGGATTTAGTTTTTTGGGTACCGCGTCCCCTTAAGGTAATTTAAACTGAATATTATAATTTTGTTATACTTATTTTAGGAAACAATATAGTTTAAAGTTTTTTGTCAATCACGCTTTTATATAAGAATCATCTCGTTTCTCGATCATGAGTTGTGTTAAAACAAAAATGTGTGTTCCTAGACCCTCAACACAATTCTTGCAACAATACAATTTTGTAATGTTACCATTTTTATACAATACTTGTTTTCCACATTTGTTGTTAAAACTCAAGTTTTTTTTTCTGAGAGTACAGATAGTTTATTTCAACAAACGAATATCTACTACTAGTTGACATTTAATACAAATACAAAAATTGTCGACCAACAACAGGCCGGAGGCCCAGCAAGGTTGGTCCAAAATAAATCTAATACTTTACCAGTTTCCAATGACTATCAAGATTCTTCTTAAAATCTTCTACTCTCTTCGAATACACCACATAATCTGATAAAGCATTCTACTCATTGACAACTCTATTGTAAAAATAATGTTTTCTTACCTCCCTTCTAAAGCATGATTTATTCAATTTCTGATCATGTCCTCTGGACTGGCTATTTAAGGTAAGACCTAAGCCCTCCATGTCGCCCTGTTTTATGAACTTGAATAACTGAATTAAATCACCCATAGCTATCCTATTTTCCAGGGAATACATGTTTAAAGTTCTTAATCGGTTATTATAACCAATACCAGATAGACCCTTAGTCATTTTTTAAGTGTGGATTTCATCACTTGATCGTAGTTCAAAATTACTGAGCCCTTGCCAAATAATCTTTAATATTTTTAGCAAGAAGTTGATTCATACAAACCTATTCTTATAAAAAAAATGCTCAAAAATATTTTCAATAATAAATTACTCTGTAGTATGACGTAACCAAAACCCACGTAATATATTTGTCTTTTCATCGCCAACACAAGCCACGAACTCAAAACACGGTTATATTTCATACCACATTCATTCATTTCATGCTACAAGAAGCACTATTGTTAAAAATCCGAAACATCGCATTTTTTGAGAAACATATACAAAAGAAATAAAAAACATTACATCCTTTATCACGGTGAAATATATTTGAATTTCAAATATATCTCGAAACTTATTTTAAAACTCGTCGATTTAGATTGATACCGTTTTAACTAAAACTTTGGATAAAATATGTTTTATGTTTGTGTCAACAATATGAATAATGTTTTTCAGCTTCCACACTACGTTTATAACGTAAAAAGTGCAATGCATTACAAATTTTCATTTCGTCTGTTCGACCGTCACCCACTTTCATATCATAAACTACAAATGCTACAGGCAAGTGTGATACATAAAAAAATTCAGTGCATCAAATTTAAAAGACATTGAAAATATCAGAAAACAATTCGAAGTACCTCAATTATTAAAAAACACAAGAAAGCCTAACATAACAAAGCATAAGAAGTCATTTTTATTAGAATTAAATCACTATTGCCATTCATAACAATAGCTCGAGAAACTATTTCTTTTAAGAAATAAATTAAAAGAAATTTATTTTTTGCGACAAAATCAGTTTGAAATGACGTCAAATATATTTCACAAAGAGATTCTTTGATTGTACGTTGATCTGAAATGTTTTGCTTCTATTTAATATCAAGAAATGTTACATATTTATTCTTTGAAATATAAATTAATTTAGTAAACGATAAGAAATAATTATTGAATTTTCGAAATAACATAAATGAAACTAGCCAAATTTAGCGAGTAAATGTTTAATATAGAATTAATACTGTGTTTGGCACCTTTTTTCCTGTTGAACACAAATGTTGTGTGAAAGCGAGCTAAGTGACAGATTCTGTTACAAACCTACTTGTTTTTTTTTATCATAAACAAAATTAAATAGTTTCACTACTCAATAAAACTCAAGTGTTCAAAGAAAGGTTAACTTGTGAGGTGATTGACTTCAATATTTGTTAGTCTATTTTCTAGTACACTGTAAAAGGTCTGATAATTTTACAGAATTAATAATTTTTTTTCCAAAATTAACAGAATTTAATAGAAATCTGTTAATTTCATCATATATTTACAGAAAAATACAATTATTTTTTTAAAAAAAAATTTCTGTAAAAATATGCTGTTCAAAATAAAAACAGTTTTTCAAACGAGTACTAGACTACAACAAACAAGCATTTTAACTGTTTACTGCGTTGGACTGGTCCGGTTTCTCTTTGAGGGTAAAATTTGTTTTTTCTTTACAATTTGTCTGTTAAAACAGATTTTGCATTATTGTTGTTACCGTATCCATGCAAAGCTATTACTATATAGGGCCAAACGCATTGATGATGAGAGTCGGCAGGTCATATATAGATTTTGCGTTAAAATTACAAATTGTTCGTATATAATAAACAGATTTTCTCTGTGTTTTTCTGTTACGCCTTATACGGTGCTTTTCTGTTACGCCAGCAGAGAGTTTCCCTATAAAAAAAGCGACATTTTTGCAGTGTTTATTTAGATAAACGAAATAGAAACTAATAAGAAACAACATTTGTTTCACATTTGTTAAATATTGGAAAAAAACTTTAAGAAAAGATAAAAAAAAATCATGGATTTTAAAGAATTCCAAAATCATGCAATTTTACTCTTGTAACATTTAGAATGTTTTGAGTGAAAAATATGAGCAAGAAAAATCGTTAGAGAACCCAGTTATATGTATTTCAAACCAGCTGTGGAAGATCTCTTAAATTTTCCGTTTGTAACTTTGAGATATTGATTTCTATTGTCACATGCGAATAAATATGGTTTCCGGTTTGCATTGAAGCGTAGGAATGCAATACCCTAGCTTTTTGAAAGATCATATCTTGGAATCTCCGTTTGAACTTTTCTTTCTTTTTAATTAATCATAGCAAAACTTCTGGGAACTAAAATATGGACTGAATTTTAGTCGATAATATGATAAAAGTTTTGTGCTTGTATGCTTCGACATTGATTAGTTTTTTTTTTGTATCCGCAACACATTATGTATTTCAGTATCTTCTGTTTAATATCTGCATGCCGTGAGTGGTCTCAAAATACACGACTAAAAATATATATTAATACGAGTTCCTTGGTTGCAAATACGAAATCTATCGTTTCATATTTTTTGGGTTACTGAATTATGAAAGGGGTCATCAACGCTCTTTGTACTGACGTTTTCCTCACTGATAAACTCCGGCTAAAAAACCTTGTTATAAATGGTTCGATTTTTTTCATTGGAAACAAGTAAGAATGTAACAAAAACTGTCACTTAGCATTGCTTCCACACAAACTTCTTAACCATCTAAAAAAAGTGCCAAACACAGCACTTAAGTTCTAAATTATACTTTTAAACGTTAATATTACACAAACTACTCAACGTACAACATTGAAACTATCGATTACTTTAAAAAAAAGAACTAAGCTAATTGATTTTTAAATACCATTTTAAAAAACAAGACACTGAAAAAACCTTCCTGGATCAGTTTTTTTTAAATGAAAAGTCACATTTGTTTCGGCAGAATAGCGTCGGTCTATACTGGCTAAAAGAGATAGTGTTGCAAGCACACTACACTGCTAAAAATTAGGCACTTTGTTTCACCAAAAATATGGTTCCTAGTAGCTGCAACGGCTGTGTGGTGAAACGTTAAACCATATTTTTCGTATTCGGTTGAACCATTTCTCAGGTTTTTGTTTCCAAATCCAGAAAAATGGTTCAACCAAACACCGAAAAAAAGGTGAAACATTTCACCACACAGCCGTTGCAGCTACCAGGAACCAATATCATGGTGAAACCAAGCACAAAATTTTTAACACTGTACAAATAGGTTCCGAAAAATCAGACACCAGTCTACGCTGACCAAGAAAGTCGTTCGTATGCTGCTGAACGTTGTCCACACGGGTGATGGAAACGGCTACTGCTCCTGGTCAAGCATTCACAGGTCAATCTAGCGCGGCCCATGATCAAAATGTGTAGCGCGGTACCTAAAAGTAAATGTCCACGTGCAAGAAATGCACAAGTTCATGAAAACTTGCCTGAGTGTATACATAGGGGTTGCAATTTTCTTGCGCAAGGCTTGCAGATATTTATAGCTTTGCAGTTTAACTTGCAGGTAGCAGGCCCGACTTAACACTTTGGGCCCAGGGCCAAGCCAGTTTGGGGCCCGCAACATACATTGATCCGTCCATTGTAAATGATTTTTGTTTATTTAATGTACGATAAAAACCTTTATCATATTAAGTACATGAAGCATGTTTTACATACAATTTTTAATATACACGATATGACATCAATACCTATGTATCATGTCAAATAATTATGTACTACCAACCTAATTTTCATCACGTTGATCAATGGCTGGGCAGTAATTATCAAACTGTACATTAATAAAAAACAGTGCTTGCGTATGTAAAAATTAATAGTACTTGTTCAATTGTATTATGTTTATTACTTATTGTTTTTCTTTTGGCCAACTTTTTTCACCCAATATCTTTCGTTTTAAGAAACTTTGGTCACCCGAAGTAGGTTCCTGGCACGTGCCGCATTTGCCTGTCAGAATCAGGCTCTGCAGAGTAGTGCCCAACAACTCTGCAACGTGGTTTAGTGTCAGTTAAAAATAAACAGCATAGATCGCCATTCTACGCATGCCATGATAAAAGAAATGCTGTCGCTTTACACATTTCCATCGTGCCACTTATAGATGGAAAATCCTTTGATAGATGCTGTGTGAAAGAGACGTCCTGTTTTTAACAGTTGTTACAATGGAAATGATACTCTTAAATTTTTAAAGTGCATCCTTAGTGTAACTTACAAGTTAGGTTGAATTACTCGCTAACTAGAGCTACACAGCTATCGTAAATACGAGGAAATGTTCTGACGGATAATCATCATCTGTCCTAATATATGAATGAAAGCCAATAAACAATTTGATCAGTGATAACTTTCGACTATGAAGATCATTAATTTTCATAATTCATTTTTTTTTTTTTTTGTTTGAAACTACAAAAAAAGGAAAAAGACTATTGCAATTTTTTATACTAGATAGTGATACAAATAACCGCCTCGCGAAAGCGTATGTCTGTTGTGCTGTCCCTTACTTTAGACAAAGATTCATTCCTCGTAATTTGAATAGAAAAAACTTTAAATCACAGTTGATTCCAGCACAGCAGGACGGTTTGCAAAATGTAAGATCTATATTCTACGTTCTAACCTCAATTGATCACATAATAAATTCTTATTTGCGGTGTTAACATAATTAAAATATAGGTGTTACATAATTCAAAAGATATAGGTTGTTACATAATTCAAATATAGGTGTTAACTCCCACAAATTATCGACTGTATTATATTGTCGCAAAAGGAAGATACCACTCGAATAACAAAAACGGCATACTTTAAAATATTGTATGAATTCATCAGTCCATCTAGATTATAGTGTCAATTAAATATCATACAAGTGTAGTATGAGAGCTAGATCTTAACACTAGACCATTAATTTTTCAAGTTTTCAACGAACTTTATACTCATAAGAATATTAGGAATGGTACTATGATTTCTAAGCAAGGCTGTTATCGTATCTTAAACGCGAGCGCTGGCGCGTCATTGCAGCCAACGTGTTAATATAATTTCTTACATAAATCCAATTCCGTAATACGCAAGTGTTGGAGAAGAATAGGTTTGAAAGGAATGCTGATTTTCAAGAAATTTATTTTAGACATTATTTATAGAGGACCCTCAGCAATTAAAAAATTTTTGTATGCGGCATCATTTGGAACTTTTTCTGAAGATGAAATATACCTAAAGTTGCTGGGAGTAGAGAATCCGTCGACCCTCCCCCCTCTTAAAAAATAAAGTAGAAGCTAATATCCACGTTTTCAGAGATCAGCAAGCAAAAACAAAACGAACATGCACCAGCTACATCAGTTGAATAAGCTTCAAGAATTTCCAATTTGTTGGAACCGAGCCAAGTGAGTGCACAAACTGTTATTTTCAATTTTTGCTGCAATAATTGCTGAGAATTCCTCTAGAGTGACTTGTTGCGGATGTCATAAGTTGAAAACTTTAAACGGGTTGAAATCTTTAAATTGACAAAACTTTGCGCAGTTTTCTTGCTTGACATAACTTAGAACTAATGTTCCGATGTAGCCACAACGTTTTTTGCTAACTTTTGGTTTTCTATACTTTATCCACCTCTTTTCTATCCCTAAATCTGTGTCGTTTTGAGGAATCTTTTTCAACCGGAAGAATTATAGCGTTTGACTCACTAGCTAGCACTTTTTGTAGAGAAGGCCTCTGCACTAAAACAATGCCGTGCTTAAAATAGTCCGATATAACAAATGAAACAGCAAAAAAAGCAATGCCCCGCGACACCAGATTAAAAATGTTTCGTCTTTCCTATTTCCAATCGTAGCCGACTTTAAGAGTCGGAAAATGCCTTTAACCTAAGGGTACCCGTTTAGTGAAGCGGGTTTTTCGATTTTGAGAGTAGGCTCCAATAGGATACTTGACTAAAAAAATTTTTATTGGCTTAAAATATTCTTATGCCAAAAATATTAGACCCGTATTTTTTCTTTTTCTTTTTAAAAAGGGGAAAAATGAATTTTAAAATTAGGATGAAAAATCCCTCCCGAAAACGCTTTGTGGCTGTCACGTGGTATCTATAATGCACTAAACAAACTTTGAAACACCATTTTGGAATCTACTTTAAGCAAATTTGAACTATCCGCTTCTGTAAAATCTCCACCCATTATCTATATAATTCTTATTTTAATAGTAAGTTAGATTAAAACCAGTTTAATTACGAATCAAAAAAACATCACACCGTGGTTTGTTTATACATACTAGTGACGTCAGCCAAATCGACGTGTTTGTGATCACGTGACGTACCGATGAAAAAAAAAGCCATTTGTAAATGATTTTTTATTAATTATTTAAAGATTTATTTTGCAAAAAATATATACGTTTGTTATATTTGGGTTCTAATTAATATTGGAAGGTATTTTAGCGATACTGTCAAGTACCCTATCAATAAAAGGAATGACGAACTGTTTTTAAGCAGATGTTAAGTATCCTGAAGCTGATGGCAGGTATCGATTCGGACTGTTCTGTGCACACATCAGATTAAAAACCTTTCTTCATTCCAATTTCCGATCGGAGCCACCTTTCGGAATCAGAACAAGTAGGTTTGTAACAGAATCTGTCACTTAACCCGCTTCCACACAACAGTTATGTTTAACAGGTAAAAAGGCACCAAACACAGCATTAATTCTATATTAAACATTTACATGCTAAATTTGGCTAGTTTCATTTATTTTATTTCGAAAATTCAACAATTATTACTTATCGTTTGCAAAAACTAATTCATATTTCAAAAAATAAATAGGTAATATTCCTCGCTTTTAAATAGAATGAAAATATTTCATATCAACATACAAAGAATCCGTAGTGAAATATATTTGACGAAATTTCAAACTGATCGATGTCGCAAAAATAAATTTATTTTAATTTATTGTCTAAAAGAATTAGTTTCTCGAGCGATTGTTGCGAATGGCAATAGTGATTTAATTCTAATAAAAATGGCTTTCTATGCTTTTTAAATGAGCATTAAATTTTGGAGTTTTTTTTAAATAATTGAAGTACTTCGAATTCGAATTCTTTTCTGAAATTTTCAATGTATTCTAATTTCGATGCGCTGAATTTTTTGACGTATCACATTTGTCTGTAGAATTTGTAGTTTGGTCTATGAAAGTGGGTGACGGACAGACAGACGGACGGATAGACATACGGACTGAACGATTATAATACCTTCCACTTTTTACGTTGTAAACGTAGCGTGGAAGCTAAAATCAGACTGCCAAAAACGAGTATTCGATACATTTTTATCCAACACAAGCATCAACATATTTCTTAAAAAATGACCTTATAAAAACACTCTCACGTCTTGCAGATCAAAACTCTGGACGAAAAGTACCGAATAAAATTGTCCTGTCAAAACAAACAGAACATGGAGAAATCCCCATTTTCAAAAAACATGATGCAAAAACACATCAGAACGCGTTTCGGACATTACATACGATTTTTTATATTTATTTACTCATTTTTTTAGTATTATTATAGAACCGACCCTCGCGTGGACTTCTTGAACAGGAGGTAGAGATATGAAAGAAAAACATTAGTTTCTATTTATTTGTTTCTTAAAGTGAGCTCAGCAAACAAACGAAGTATATTGTTTAAAATGTGTAATGGGGCCGTAGTGAGCCTAGTGGTCAGCGTCTCGGTCTCGGATCGGAAGATCCTGCGATCGAGTCCCGGTACCACTGAAGACCTACCGAGTATATGCGGAGTACGTGCTCGTTAAATCTGTTGGGTCCGAAGTCTCCAAGTTCCCATACCAAATCATACCTCTGGGGTGACAAGCCAATTCTGGGATCCTCTAGTTGGCCTCTGTCTCTAAAAATTAGATGGATCCACTTATGTGTGTGTGTTGTCTGTTGTGTCTGTCTACTTGACGAAGGTTTATAAGCGGGTCGCTGACCAAGCACACAAACCTGAATATATATGTCTACAACCACAAAATGTGTAATATTTGAATAAAAATCTTTATGGGTCAATGAAACATGCCAATTTACAGATTAAATTATAATATCAATCATCTATTAAAACAAAATATAGCGAAAATCTATACTATAACGTCTTAAGCAAATTATTATGGAAAATTGGTAAGGAAATCGAATTTCGGTAAAAAAATCAAATTTTTCTAAACTATATTTTAAAAATAATGTTAAAAAATCGGCTATTTGACTATTTTCCTAATATTGATCCATATATTAATAGGTTTCGTACTTATTTAGTCGGTATTTTTTATATGTGAAACTTAGTTATTTGTTGCAATTCTTGTCCATAATCAATTGCTTAAATTTTCCAAAATTTAGGTCTACCTAACAAATTAAGAGTAATTTATGTATAGTATTGTAATTACAATGGTAATTCCATAACGTCTTTTTTCGAATAAAACTAGAATATTACAAACAAACAAGAACAGCTTCTTTCAGTGAACATGAATTCCTGTTTTTAGCAGAGGGGAAAGGATAAGTTTCAAGATGTCGTCGAAGAGCGGTTCCTGACCGGCCCATTCGGAATAAATTCGTTTACGTAGCATAGCAAATAGAATCGTGCTAGGAATAGTTCGACAGAATATTCTATTTTTAAAGAATGTTTTAGGGTCAATCGGAAGCCATTAGAGGAGAGGTAGTTTTATCCTTACCAAAGAAAGTTTTAGATTTTTGTAATGCGAGGAAGGCCCAAAAAGTAGGTTTTGTAAAATAACAAATATGATGAACTTATGAATATATTTGTTATGTAAATTCCAAACTTAATTAGAATACATTGTATTTATAATGGTCATTGTTAGTGTGCTCACATTTGTATGTACTGTGGAATATATATCGTTAAGTGAGTAGTAGTATGACTAGGGAATTATAATTTTAGAAAATATGGACCTATGGGAAAGAAATATGCCATTACGTTTGATCCACAACATACTACAAATAGGTAACTGTTGTAGACCAGTTGAATGTACCAATTAGAAATTTAGATGCAAAATCTACTTAAAATCATGGAACGTTTTTTTCAAATTTTAAGGCGGGGAAATGATGCTTATTTGCCGAGCAAGGCACGAGCGATTGAAAACATTTATCCAATTTTAGCTTCCACACTACGTTTATAACGAAAAAAGTGGAAGGTATTATAATCGTTCAGTCCGTCAGTCCGTCCATCACCCACTATTATAGCCCCAACTACAAATGCTGCGGACAAGTGTGATATGTCAAAAAATTTAGCGCATCGAAATTAGAATACATTGAATTCGAAATACTTCAATTATTTAAAAAAAAACTGCAAAATTTAATGCTCATTTAAAAAGCACACGAAGCCATTTTTATTAGAAATAAATCACTATGCCATTCGCGACAATCGCTCGAGAAACTTTAATTCTTTTAAACAATAAATTAAAATAAATTTATTTTTGCGCCATAAATCAGTTTAAAATGACGTCAAATATATTTCACAAAGAGATTCTTTGTTTGATTGTATGTTGATATGAAATGTTTTCTTCTATTTAAAAGCGAGGAATATTACATATTTATTCTTTCAAATATAAATTATTTTAGCAAACGATAACAAATAAATTATTGAATTTATTCGAAAGAAAATAAATGAAACTAAAGTAAATTTAGCGTGTAAATGTTTAATATAGAATTAATGCTGTGTTTGGCGCGTTTTTTTCCTGTTAAACACGAATGTTGTGTGGAAGCGGGTTAAGTGACAGATTCTGTTACAAAACTACTTGGTTTTTTAAAGCTACATTTCCACTCGAGGGGATACGTATATTTTTTTTATAATGACTATAAACAAAATATTTTAAACTTTGCATACAAGATTTTAAGGCTACTTACTAGTTTACTACTGGTTTTGAAAGCGTAAATTGTCTCGTGCTCGATATAGTATGTTTTATTATCACGTGAAAAATGTAGGTGTACAACAGTAAAAAAAATGCTACTTTTTGCACATTTGTCTCTTGTCATACGCGATTATTTATTTGAAAAAGTGGGATTTTTGGCATTGGATTATAAGAAAAAATATCCAATATACATATCTGATTTCGAGACTAAAATAAAATGCGAAATGTTACCAAAAAGCCTAATAACCGTTACTGTAATTTTATTTGGCACGACCGCGATTGACTTTATTTTTAACTTTATGGAAATATATTGTTTGTTGTTTAACTGATGAACTTTTTTTTAAGCAAAGCCAGGTAGTAAATAACCATTTTAAATTTAGTGGGCTTGAAAGATTTCTTTTTTTATTATTTTTTGCTTTATCAAAGATTTATTTTAAGACGTAAAACCATTCCATTAAAATGATGTCACAGTATTTTTAATGCTTCAATACAATTTATTATATTATCTTATTTAACATCTTTTTAAATTTAATCTCTGAAGCACTTTTTTTTTCTTTTTCTAAATAAATACAGCATACCTCTAAGGAACGATAAACTCTGAAAAAAAAATTACTTTTGACATGTTAAATACATACCTTATAAATCTACCGACTCATGCAGAAATATTTATTTTAATAAAACCAAAATTTTGGACAAGCCAAATATATAAATATATATTTAAAAAAAATAAGCGAATCACAGAAAATGTCTGGAAAAAATCTAATCCTTGATATTGTGTTAAAAAATGGATTTCAAGAAAATGCAACTGTGCTAAGCACTGGCGAGTCACAAAGACAGCTGTCATTTTGATCATAGTTGGAAATCGATGTAACCAACATAAGTGTAATTTTGAGTTAAATTTGAGTATAGTTTGAATTATCGTCAGAGCTACCCAGAGCACCCCAAGCAACCGTTAAGGGCGACATAGTACGCAGCGTTGGGACTTTGAAGCATATTTAACGTGCACCCCCTCTTCACGGAGGCCTCTACACTAGTTGGTTGGTTGGTTGGTAGACATATATATTCAGGTTTGTGTGCTTCTACACTGAATAAGGCCTCTACACGGATTGCCATTTTAAGTGTGACGAAATGAGAGTAGTCCACTTTGACCAATCACTTACCGAAACCAGTTGGCTAATTATGTCTTGGCATAGCTTTTTTCTATTGGGAATGTGGTTGATTCACTCTACGTCAGAACCTTTTCAAATAGCCCAATCATCTTACTTCTATAACCAACTGTAGAGCTTGTTCTGACTCGCCACCAACCCTGCCGTTCACCTTCCAACATATGCAAATTTTCAAGCTTGGTTGGTTGGTAGACATATATATTCAGGTTTGTGTGCTTGGTCAGAGACCCGCTTATAAACCTTCGTCAAGTAAGACAGACACAACAGACAACACACACACATAAGTGGATCCATCTAATTTTTAGAGACAGAGGCCAACTAGAGGATCCCCAGAATTGGCTTGTCACCCCCAGAGGTATTGATTTGGTATGGGAACTTAGAGGACTTTCGGACCCAACAGATTTAACGAGCACGTACTCCGCATATACTCGGTAGGTCTTCAGTGGTACCGAGACTCGATCGCAGGACCTTCCGATCCCGAGACCGAGACGCTGACCACTAGGCTCACTACGGCCCATTTTCAAGCTAATCTCTTGTATAAATATTGGCGTCTTGATGCACAAGGCACGATGGACTTTCTGACTACACATATTCGCGGGGCCCGGGTGGCCGAGTGGTTAAGATAGCTGCCTCCGCTAACAGTCTGCGCACTGTACCGGGTGCGGGTTCGATTCCCGCCTTTGCCCTGGGTATAATTTCTCTCTCTGTGACAGTAAAAATCCTTTCTGTGTCTGTCTTACTTGACGAAGGTTTATAAGCGGGTCTCTGATCAAGCACACAAGCCGGAATATATATGTATCAACCCTACCCTACACATATTCGCTATTCTTTCTGCCCTCACTTCTTACTCTTCTCTTTATTTTTGTAGATTAATTTGATGATTAAACCTACTCTAGTCATTATTACCGCTTGAATTTAACTTGATTTTTCAATCTTTTTCATGCGTTTTACGAGGTCTCCAACTCACTCGTTGAACAGATTGGTTCTATCGAACTAATTTGACCCCGTAATTATTTGAGTGCAGAGAGGCTTTCTTTAAAGTAGGTGTTGCTTTGCCACTTTGTCAAATCCTGGAAGATGTGTGTAAAAACATTCCACGCAATGTTGGCCAAGCACAATGCGACATCTCATGTCTTGGCTTTAGGACGGGGTGGCTGAAATGTTTGGCAGGCAAGAGGAACTTTTTATTATTATTTTGAATTTGAAAAAGGTTGACCTTTTCTGGAGATAACTTTGAATTGGTTTTTGCTTCTGAAAACTTTTAATTTTTTTTGTTTTTGATTTACTTAAACCTTAGCCCTATGAGGAATAAGCAAATTGACTGAAGTGTAAGCTTGTTTTCATTCTTTGAGAAAATTAAAATTTTCAACAGAAAATTTAATTTTAATTTTTTAATTTTTTTTATTTCTTAAGAAGATGATTAGAAATTATTCCTGCAAGCTTTAAATTTTAAAATTTAAACATTTATACCAATTTTAAAGGTATGTGTTGGTGGAAAACCTGATAGTCAGGTGACAGGTTTATACCTCTGTATAACTCAGTAAGTTAGTTAATGAGTCATGAATAGGGTACTTGACTAAAAAACTTATTGCCTTAAAATATTCTTATGCCAAAAATATTAGACCCGTGTTTTTTCTTTTTTTCAAATGCCCCATAAAAAGGGGGAAAATTGAATTTTAAAATTAGGACGAAGAATCACTCCCGAAAACTCTTTGTGGCTGTCACGTGGTATCTATGATGTCACTAGTGACTATAAACAAACTTTGAAACACCATTTTGGAATCTACTTTAAGCAAATTTGAACTATCCTCTTCTGTAAAACCTACCCATTATCTATATAATTCTTATTTTATTAGTAAGTTAGATTAAAACCAGTTTAATTATAAACAAAAAAACATCACACCGGTTTGTTTATACATACTAGTGACGTCAGCCAAATCGACGTGTTTGTGATCACGTGACGTACCGATGAAAAAAAGCCATTTGAAAATGATTTTTATTAATTATTTAAAGATTTATGTTGCAAAAAAATATATACGTTTGTTATATTTGGGTTCAAACTATAATTTAATTAATATTGGAATGTATTTTAGCGATACTGTTAAGTACCCTATTCCGAAAACTAATTTCCGAAATGTTAACCTATGGAGAAATAGGAGAGAGGATTTCATGATTAGCATCTACAACTATTTTGCCTTTTGTTTCCGAACATGTTGGTATGCTTATGTGTTGATAAGGCCTAAGTTAGCGTGTATTAGAATCCTTGCGAAATTGATTTTGAAAACTATTTGAATCTACAGTAAAACAATGTTTTGGCATTTGAAAAACGTTGGTATGCTGATGTGTTGATAAGGCCTAAGTTAGTGTGTATTAGAATCCTTGTGAAATTGATTTTGAAAACTATTTGAATCCACAGTAAAACAATGTTTTGGCATTTGAAAAACGTTGGTATGCTTATGTGTTGATAAGGCCTAAGTTAGTGTGTATTAGAATCCTTGCGAAATTGATTTTGAAAACTATTTGAATCTACAGTAAAACAATGTTTTGGCATTTGAAAAACGTTTCAATTGATTTAGTGAGAATTTTAAAAGTAAAAATATGGGACTTGTCAATACCTAAGCATGCCTAGAGGTTCGAAATCAGTAGCAAAAAATGTGAATGATAGCCATGAAAAGTTATGCAATTTATCCATGGTCAATTAATTCATTAGATTGGGAGAGTTAGTTTTGTTTACGAAAATTCATGTCTCCTGAAGAGTTATATAAATTCATTCTTGAGTATCTTAATATTCAACTTAATATCTTCTCAATACTTAATTTCGTACGGATGCAAATGTCCATGCCAGGATTTTTTCAACATTTATTTCTGAGATTCTTACGACAATTGCTCTCGTTTTTACAAAAAATGTAAAATAGTTTTAGACCAAGGTTTTGCACTTTTCACTGTATTAGTGTCAGATGCAGTTGTGAAATGGATTTTTCAATGTCTTAATAGTTCAGTTTGTGCTAGGTGATATTCAGCGTGTTTTAGTTACGAAGAAGTTTTGATTATTATTTTTGAATAGATATTTAATTCATGGAAATACTTGAATTTTTTTAGAATATACTGTAAAATTTTGGCGTAAAATTATTTCATTAAACTGGTGAAAGACTGGCTGTTTCTAGATTTATATAAGTAGTACCCTACAGCTCAGTATGTGAAAAGAAAGAATTTAAAAACCTGTACACTGGTTTGATTAACAAATGCTCACGTTGCAACATTAAATACTAAACCTATCCTTTTATTACAAAGTTTCTAGGGGGCTGGGGAGCCCAGTCGGTTAGGCGTTCGCCTTGTATGCGGAAGGTCCCAGGTTTGGGCATCGCCAAAATAACTGCCGACCTATAAACGGCCCGTGCAGCCCAAAAATGTCCGACGAATAATACCCCGTGTAGAGGGAGTGCACGTTAAATATCCTCCAAGTCCCAACGCTGCGTACGATGTCGCCCTTAACGGTTGCGTTGGGTGCCTATTCAGGTGTCGGCTCGTCACTTGACTGTGGTTCTAAATTACGACGCCCGTCGCCAATAGCCCTCGTGTAGCTCTAGTGCGACGATAATTCAAACCTACCTACCTACCTACCTACCTACCAAAGTTTCTAGTATATACTGTAAAAATGTTGTGTAACAATACTCCTTTGAGCTGTATCAGCAAGTGCTGCATCCAACTTTCTGGAGCATAGTTATATCAAATTTATGGATTGCGCTACGCCGCAAAATAAGAGTCGGCTTCTTAATTGTGCAACGTCGTTACTCCATACCTTTGGTGTATCGTTAATTCACATAGCTAGATACAAATGCAAAAATTGTCGACCAACAACAAGCCAGAGGCCCAGCATGGATGATACAAAATATATCAAATTACTACACTCTTAAAACAAACGAGCGGTTTTAACTCAGTCTGAGTTAATTTCCACTCCTTTCCGTGCCGAAAATGCACTTCTCCTATAGGAGTGAATTTCACTCTTTTTCTGAGTGGGTAAAAGAAATAAAAGAAAACAATCTGCGTCCTACACTCTTAAAAAGAGCGGTTTTAACTCAGTCTGAGTTAATTTTCACTCCTTTCCGGTGCCGAAAATGCACTTCTCCTATAGGAGTGAATTTCACTCTTTTTCTGAGTGGGTAAAAGAAATAAAAGAAAACAATCTGCGTCCTACACTCTTAAAAAGAGCGGTTTTAACTCAGTCTGAGTTAATTTTCACTCCTTTCCGGTGCCGAAAATGCACTTCTTCTATAGGAGTGAATTTCACTCTTTTGTTTTAAGAGTGTAGCTTCCAATAACTATCGAGATTCTTTTTAAATTCTTCTATTCTCTTCGAATACACAACATAATGTGGTAAAGCATTCTACTCATTGACAACTCTATTGTAAAAATAATGTTTTCTTACCTCCCTTCTAAAGCATGATTTATTCAATTTCTGATCATGTCCTCTGGTCCGGCTATTTAAGGTAAGACCTAAGCCCTCCATGTCTCCTTGTTTTATGAATTTGAATAGCTGAATTAAATCACCCCTTGTTCTCCTGTTTTCCAGGGAATACATGTTTAAAGATCTTAATATTGTTATCATAATCGATACCAGAGAGATATAAGCCCTTAATCATTTTTGTAGCCTTATGCTGAACTTTTTCAAGCAACTCTATATCTTTTCTGAGGAAGGGAGACCAAAAACTGAACAGCATATTTCAGATGTGGCCTTACCAATCCCCTATACAATGGCAAAATAATCTCCTTAGATTTAGGATTGATACTTTTTCTAATATATTCCAACATCCGATTGGCTTTTTTACTTGCTTTAACACATTGTTTACTCATTTTAAAATCATTGTGCTCACCAAAACTCTTAAATCTCTAACAAACTCACTATCCCGGATACGGCCCGTGCAGCCAAAAATTTCCGACGAATAATACCCCGTGCAGAGGGAGTGCACGTTAAATATCCTTCAAAAAGTCCTAACGCTGCGTACGATGTCGCCCTTAACGGTTGCGTTGGGTGCCTACTCAGGTGTCAGCTCGTCACTTGACTGTGGTTCTAAAATATGACGCTCTTCGTCAATAGCCCTCGTGTAGCTCTAGTGCGACGATAATTCAAACTAAACTAAACTATCCTGGATACTTTCTCCTTGTAAAACATAAGAATGTTTAACATTGTTCTTACCAAAATGCAAAGTTTGAGACATTTGTTAATACTGAACGACATGCCCCACCTTGTAGCCATTCAGTAATTTTCGTAAGATCATTTTATAATTGCTAGATGCAACACTTTTTTCCGTCAGTTCAATGTTGCCACTCTAATACAGTGTGCCACAATATAATATCTTTCAAAAATTCAGCAACACAATAATTACAGTCCCTGGACAAATTATTAGACGCACTGCATTTTTTAAAAGTAATTTTATGTTTCATAAGAGTTTTTATGCAATAATGGTATATTTAAACTTTAATATTATTGATTTTTATTTAAGAGAATTGTTGTAGACTAAATATTTGTATTTATTTTTAACAAATGGCAACACTATGTTGACATATAAGTGATACATGAACGTAAACAAGTACAAGATTATTTATGTGTGTAATCATCACCCTCAAATGCAGGAGACAGTACATTCTTGCATTGATAGCATGTCGCGCAGAATTAAAGCTTTGATAGCGGCTAAAGGTGGCTCAACTAAATATTGAGTTTTACTAACATTAAGTTCACTTTTTTAAAAAACTTAATAAACTTATGCTTTTCTAAATGAATGACGTTTATACTTATGTCAAATAAATCGGTAACTGATTGGATAATATAAAAAACAAGTCAATTTAAAATAATAAAACGGTACAATATCACCCGGTAATTAATATTTTACATGGAATCTTGCAGTGCGTCTAATAATTTGTCCAGGAACTGTACATTCTGCACTTTACATTAATATATTCCGTGGCAACAGAGAGATAAATAGACCCTTCTTTCCAATAAATACTCCATCGTCGAAACCCATTAAAGTCATCCATTTTAAAAGCGTCCACTGATAAAGTTGGCAGCAAATTATCGACTCTTCGGACTTTGACCCGCGCAGTTTGACTCGCGCTGAGGAAATCCCGATATGCAGTGAGTGAGCTCATTGATTTCCACTATGTTATAATGGGAATCCGAAGACAAGGGGTTTTATGCACAAGAGCGGGGTTTAAATTAAAACCCTACTCGGAAAAGTGATGTAAATACGAAAAGGCTTGGTTCGTTTCGTAAACAACGGTAATTTTTGTCGTATTTACAGTCTTACATAAAATGTTTTATAGTCCACCTTGCGCTTCTTAGCATCTCAAATATTTTGATTGTGGGACAGTCCACTTTGAAAGAGGGTAAGGAATTGATGACGAAAGTAAGCAATTAACTAGAATCCTCCTATCATCAATAACACGTGTGTACTTTTAGTGGTACACATTATTTCCAACCAAAGTAACCCAATAATCCCATTCGTTCACCAAACGGCATGGGATTGGCAACCTTGCCTTATTTAGGTTCTCTACCTATTTTCAAAGTGGAATATTCCACAATCAATGAAATGAGAAAAATGACTGTTTTAAATTTGAGTAATCTGTGTTTTTATTTTGAAATGAAACCTTTTGTTTTAAATACGATAAACCACTACTTTGCAATACCAATTCTGACATACTAGAAATACTGTTTCACGCCGTTGTAAAGAAAAACCTACAACGTTTGGCAAAAATGTCCTACCCCTCTGATAACGACTTTGCTATATCGATGTGCCGGAAACCGAACAATTTCATGAATGTTTGAGTAGAAAAAAAACGAAAATATTTTCTTCCATAATTTCACACCCAGATCCATACAATGATATGAAAGGCTTTTACCATCGAATCTGCAAAATAAATCGCCTGTGCTTTGCTTTTAAAAAAGCACACGTAAATAAATTATCGAAAAGTGACAGAACCTGAAAAATATCCTCGATTTGGCGCGCGAAGGAGACAGGTAAAAAACGATGTCGAAGCGTTATTCCGCCTTTTAAATCCCGCACCAAGTGACTATCAAGTCAGTTCATCCATCTTCGTATACCACGGAGAAGTTTATCAGCACTGGGTTGAAAAGGCTGTAACTGGAGTCAGTCAGTTTTGGACTTGTATTATTATCTATCGTCGCAGTCAAGTCCACAAATGTGAAAAATCGCAGGGATGGAAAACTGGATACTGATAAGCCCACTCTTTTCAGTTTATTTAGTTTGAATTATCGTCGCACTAGAGCTACACGAGGTTCATTGGGGACGGGCGTCGTATTTTTAGAGCCACAGTCAGGTGACGAGCCGACACCTGAGTAGGCACCCAACGCAACCGTTAAGGGCGACATCGTACGCAGCGTTGGGAATTGGAGGATATTTAACGTGCACTCCCTCTATACGGGGTATTATTCGTCGGACATTTTTGAGTGCACGGGCCGTTTATAGGTCAGCAGTTATTTTAGCGATGCCCGGACCCGAACCTTGGACCTTTCGCATGCTAGGCGGACGCCTAACCGACTGGGCTCCCCAACCCCTCCGCCACTGTTTTCAGAAACTGCCAATTCCTAGAATTTGCACATTCGGGGTTTTGTCATTTGACCGCAGCATACAAAAAGTTTTGATAACTGGTATTTTTGGAGAGTTTAAGGACCCTTCCTTTCATTGACCAATGTAGTTTAATGCCTTCTAAGTTTAATAGTCTAGTTAAATTCTGTGACAGACGTAATGACGTTAGTGAATTCGGGTTACTATATCGTCTTGACACGACTCTCTCTATGTTTGTAAAGACAATATATTGTGATAAATTTAAGCTTAAAATAAATTAAGTGTAGCGGGCAACTGGGCTTATTTCGAGTTGTTAGCTTCTGAATTTGTTATTCTTTTTAAAAGAACATTATAAGCCTTGTAAATTAGAACCGAGGTTAAGTGATAAGGTTGACACCTGAACCGGACCCAATTCAATCTTGTATTGACATCTTACTCGGCAATAAATACCTGTTTAAGTTTGTTTTGGTAATAAGGCAGGTTTTATTTGTCAAGTTTAATTATGTATATGGCTGTGGGGAGCCTAGTGGTCAGCGTCTCGGTCTCGAGATTGGAAGGTCCGGCGATCGATTCCCGGTACCACTGAAGACCCACCGAGTATATGCGGAGTACGTGCTCGTTAAATCTGTTGGGTCCGAAAGTCCTGTGGTCGGTCATTGCGCAGTTTACCACGGGTACATGCCCCTGGAGACAATTTCCCTCCCCTCCAGGGACATGTCTAAATTGTGGAGGTGGCGATAGAGGGCAGCATCTGCCACTTATGTGTGTGTCTGTCTTACTTGACAAAGGTTTATAAGCGGGTCTCTGACCAAGCACACAAAACCTGAATATATGTCTACCAACGAACCATTATGTATAATTAGATTAAAAAACCCTCCAACAGTTATGCTCTTCACACTTTCACTGCGGATGATGCCTCAAGGGGATAAAGAACTAAAGATTCGATAATGCTATTCCTATGACATGTGACTCGGCAACAAACACTAATGTATAGGAAGTTTTAATTTCTTAATCTTTAACCTCTTAATCGGAAGTTTTAATCTCACTCGGTGGAAAATGTGAGTCGAGTGGGAGTACTCCTTAACCGTGAGTACGTGCGGGCTATGAGCGGCATTTTATATTTTAGGGGTGCTTCTGCCGTAGACAAATACAGGGCAAAAGTTGATCGAGTGACATTTTAATCAAATCGAAAGGCCCTAACGCACTTTGAAAAAAAACCCAGGTTTATAAGCAAAATTAGTTTTACAAATCTTTGGGGGTGTACAACATCACCGATCGTGTTCTACCGTGAAAGCCTGTATTAATAGCACGCGACGGAAATAGGATTAGTATTTCGACATAGTTTTACTCCATTCTAGCTTTAAGAGTTTTAGTTAGGACTCGTACAAAATTCCGATTTTGTGAACAACAGAAATTATAATCTGAACTCCTTTTAGTTCAAAATATGTTTCTGGAATCTTGTCAAATCAAACCAAAAGACTTATCTTCTATTTTGCACCTGAGGAAGATAAATCGTGTGCCGGGTTAACTTATTTTGGGACACTTTGTCCCGTTGGCGTGACCATCGGAGCGGAGATCCGGGGACTTTATAGGAAAAAAAACATAAGGAATTCTGCTTTATCTTGGTACTGTTATCCTGGGTTGACAGATTTGGCGATATATCACATTTTCGGCCATTTTATAAAGTTTTCTGTTGTCGAGTTTAGTGTCTTTATAGAATTTCACCACTGATAATGTTTTTAAAAAATATTGAATTTGATAACTTTTCTTGGTCCCATAAATCCCCCCCTCCAAAAAAAATATCATAAGGAGTGCTGCTTTATCTTGGTATAGCTACTCAGGGTTTTCAGATTCAGCGATATATCACATTTTCGGTCATGTTCTAGAGTTTTCCCCACAGACAATATTGTTTTTTTTCAGTGATTGAGAATTAGAAAATTTATTATGGGGCAGAAAGGTATGTTAATTTATAAAGAGGCACACAGTTGGCTATTACCATATCTCCTGCATCACTTCTGGAATTTGGGGCTGATAAAAAATGCTTCATAAGCAGAGGTGCCTTAGCTACCATAATACCTTGACACAACACAGGGAAGTTTGCACGTTAGCCCTGGACCCTCGATAGTTGCTGTGATTGCATGACTTTTGGATTTACGGATTAAAAGAGAATAAGGTTCAAGCACATATTCAGTAGTTCTTTGGCATCAGGAGATGTAGAACCTAGGACAATCTGACTCTAAGCCTGACTCTGCTTTAAGAGGGATTGTCAGTACCATAGAGCTAATGCGTTAGTTTTGGAATCACAACTTCCGCAGAACTATTACTTTGCCATGTTAGCCCCTTTTTCTCCCAGGAATGAGAATCAACATAACATCGAAATGAAACAAATTTCAAACGAACATGTTATCTAGTTATTTAATTATTTATTTTCTTAAAGAGTTTAAAAACGCTAAAAATATACAGCAGATGGCGCGACACTATTTAAAAACTTTATCAATTAATAATTAAATAACTGGCTATTATTTTCTTTTCAATTTCGTTTTAAATTGATGTTATGATGATTCCCATACCTGGTGAAAATGAGATAACATGGCAAACCAATTCTTTTGCAAAGTCTTGATTTCAAAACCAATGCATTAGCTCTATGGAACTGACAGTCCCTCTTAAGTTCTCCGTGATGTCACTCGATCAGTCCTGTTCGGAGTGTAAGCTGTTCCGAAAAAAAAAGAAACCATATCTTGAAATAAACCTGTTCGTAACTAGAAAAGTATATAGTTTCTCGTTTGATAGCAAGTGTCTTCGTTCAGGAAAAGTTGACAAGCTGAACTGGCCGGCTAGCGTAACGTCATGGATAACTTCTCTAGCCTTATAAGTGGAGTACACTGTGGCTTACGAAAGATATATGGTTCAAGTTCAAAAATGCACAAACTCTTATAAAATCCTCGTTTACACAAGTCATTAATAACAAAGAATTTTAAAATATATTATCTTTAAATTGGGTTGGTTGGTTGGTACATGTATTTCCGGCTTGTGTGTTTGATCAGGGACCCGCTTATAAATCTTCGTCAAGTTAGACAGACACAGACAGATTGGTTGGTTGGTTGACATATATATTCAGGTTTGTGTGCTTGGTCAGCGACCCGCTTATAAACCTTCGTCAAGTAAGACAGACACAACAGACAACACACAGAAGTGGATCCATCTAATTTTTAGAGACAGAGGCCAACTAGAGGATCCCCAGAATTGGCTTGTCACCCCCAGAGGTATTGATTTGGTATGGGAACTTAGAGGACTTTCGGACCCAACAGATTTAACGAGCAAGTACTCCGCATATACTCGGTAGGTCTTCAGTGGTACCGGGACTCGATCGCAGGACCTTCCGATCCCGAGACCGAGACGCTGACCACTAGGCTCACTACGGCCCCGACACAGACAGAATTTTTACTGACACAGATAGAGAAAGTACACCTAGGGCGAAGGCGGGTATCGAGCCCGCACACGGTACAGTGCGCAGACTGCTAGCGTAATGGTCTGCGATCTTAACCACTCGGCCACCCGGGGCCCTTTAAATTGGGTTTAAATGTGCTGAACTGAATTTGGGAACTTTCCTTTCGTTGGATTCGTTCCGTTTTCGGTTCACAGAAGCATAAATATTAGAGAAAAATTCTACGTTTGGATCAATCATAAATATTTTAGTCGATCTAGTTTTCTTATAAAACAAGCGAAAATAGTTGAAATTTGTAAGAAGAATTTTTTACGCAAAGTAAAACTACGCGGCAAAAATATATAAATAAAAACATAAATCGCAAGACATTACATTTTGCAATTAACTGCATTTAGCTATTTTGAAATTTTTAAAGTAGTTTCTGTTAAAAAGTTCATGGTTGTTGCCGTTTTGCTCACAACCATATCCAATGAGAAAATTCTGGAACGATGTTGTTGGAAACTCAATTTGGTCATTTTAATTAGATTCTTGATAAATTGCCGGTAAACAAGCTAACATGGAGTTTTCTCGTTTATTTCATGCTTTGCTTAAGGCAGGGAATTAGTGCTGCATTTAAAGCTTAATTTTAAGCGTATAAAAGCTAATTAATTCAAGAGGATATTTTAATTTTTTTTATGGGATTTTAAAAATAAAAGAGTAAAAAAAGAGTAAAAAAAAGTGGGTTGCTTTGATTGTAACCTGACTTGGTAGGTACACTCTTAAAACAAAAGAGTGAAATTCACTCCTATAGGAGAAGTGCATTTTCGGCACCGGAAAGGAGTGGAAATTAACTCAGACTGAGTTAAAATCGCTCGTTTTAAGAGTGTAGGACGCAGATTGTTTTCTTTTATTTCTTTAACCCACTCCGAAAAAGAGTGAAATTCACTCTTATAGGAGAAGTGCATTTTCGGCACGGAAAGGAGTGGAAATTAACTCAGACTGAGTTAAAACCGCTCGTTTGTTTTAAGAGTGTATATGAATGGAGGAAATTAAACAATAAAATTGTCAAGTTACAATGTTTTATAGCCTCTTTGAAAGATCCTTTTTATTTTATAGCCTCTTTGATAGCATTATTCAGACCTGAATACATTATCGCATTTTTTAAGTTAAGTCTTTAATAGAAATGTTTTTCATTCGTATGCTGTTTGAAAAGGATATTCTTTTTAGAAATCAATAAATATTTTCACAAAACAGTTGGAAGTTTGGCGATTCATCACATAACACCAGCTTTCTAGGAAAACTATTCGCTACTGGCAGTCGATTTTATCACAATGGTTAAACCACCTGACATTTAGGCCTAACTTGGACTCTCGCATCGCGGGTTCGGGTCTTAAAGTTGGCTACCCCTACTCGAAAGAGATTGTTGTATAAATTGGTCGTATCATATATATATATAAGTTCCTATATGATATCTGCTATTATTTTCTACAGAATTTGAAAACCCTTCAAGCATTTTCTAAATAAGTTGATTAAAATGAATTTATTTGATGGCATTAGTTTGTATTTCTTTTACATTTAATGACGGAACGGTTTAACGGAATATTTCAATAATTGAATTATTTTAAAGTGCTAGTACTTTATTTGAACATCCATAGATAATGCAGAGAATAATTAAAAATATGAATTTAATTTGGGGGGCGGGGGCTGTATAATGATATTTTGGGAATTTAATTAACCAACAAAGCAGCAGACGAGAAGTAAATACATGCGGTTTTGGATACTTAAGCAATTATAATTAAAAATGAATATGTATTTTATAAAACAAATTAACTTTCATTGTTAGAGGTAATTTTATTAGAAATTATGCCTACATTAGAGTAAAGGAAAACAACTAAACCAGATTTGGATTCAGTTTTCTTTACCCAAATTACTCATTGAATAATTTTTAGGAATAACCTTTAATAAAAGGACAGCGAACCGAAGTACAGTATAATATTGTTAAGTATTAACTTTTCCTGAAACTGCTTTTGAGGCCCAGTGGCTAAGTGGTAGTGCTTCGCATTGCCACGCCACAGGTCCGGGGATCGAATCCCGGATTGGGCGAAGTTGACCCATCCTTTCATCCCTTGAGTGGGTCGATAAAATGGGTACCAAGCATGCTTGTGAACAAAACATTGGGGGGTTCCGCGTGAGGTTGACCACCTTACCGGGACATATGCCTAGCACCCCAGAGCCCTACGTCACGAAACCTGAAATGGGCACGGCAGGCCTTGGCCCAGTAATGGGCTGTTGCGCCGAGGAGTTTTTAGTTTAGAAACTGCTTTTAATAACTAAAGATTCTGCTTAATATGAATTAATTTGTGTGAAATTTTTAAGTCGACAAAATTCTTAATTTGCAACTCTAACGTTGGTGAACATTTTCGCATTATTTAAGCTGTTTTACACACTGTAAAAAAAATTGTTTATTTTACTGAGAAACCATATATTTTTAGAAAAATAGTGTTATTTTCTTTTGACAGTTTTTTTTAAAAAAATATTTCGTTTAAAATAAGAAGTTCTTTTTTGTTTTACAGCTTAAGGTAGACCTATAAAAATCGAAATCGAAAAATAATTTGAAATTGTCGAAACAGTTTTTATCATCAGAAATGATACCTTATATATTGAAGAATATGTTGTCAAAATTTAGTAGTCGTCAGCAGTTTGGTTCATGTTTTTTCTTACAATTTAGATGACCTCTCAGGTGAAAAATTCAACTTCAATCAATTTATCGTCTGCTTATAAGGTTAGTTTCTTTTTTACATAGAAAGATTTTCGATTTATTTATGCGACACGGCCTCAATAATAATATATTTCGGAAGTAAACAGTAAAGAAGTAGACTTTGAGATTAACTGTATTCACTGACAAACTACATTTGTTTGTATTTATTTGAAAACCCATGCGTGATATATAGACAAAATAATGGAAAACACATGTTTTCCAATATTTTGCCTTTTACAACTGCTATTTATTCTAAAATTTTCAAATCTAATTCACAGTTATTGAAATACTTTATTTTTTTGACAACGTATTATACATGTTTATATGTAAAAAATGAAAAACCAAACTCAATTTAACTGTTTTTCACTTATATAAGTCACATTTATTTAGCTAGTATATTTTTTCCTTTAAACAGTACAATACCCAATTATTTTTTATTACATAAAGTAATAGCTCTTGAGTTTTGATAATTTAAAAAAAAACTAAACCTGTATAAGTACTTTTAAAACATCTAAAATCTTTAATCGTGTTTTTCTCGGAAACATATTTCTGAGCTTTTCACCTTCTTCGAACCGCTAAGGCTCAGAGAAAAATCAGCCTATTATGTTAATTTTTCCTTTTTTTTATTCCGTATAATGTAGTTAACAAACCTATGTTGAGTTTTTATGAAATATGATTTTCTAAATTTTTAAAAGATACATTTATCATTGAAAATGCGTTATGTTTCTAAAAAAAATTAGTGTAGTTGACAATTAATTTTGCCAAAAAATATTTTTTATTATTTTCAAAATGTCACAGCATAGCTTTGTTGCAAACACTTGTGTAATGATGTAAAAAAAAATTATACTTGAATCTATAAAATTAAGCGAGGAGTGGAGAAGGGCTTTAAATATCGGAAAAAATCGGGTGAAATGTCAATCTTGTAGTCCATAAACTAAAAACCAATAATAATAATTTTTTTTAACATAGTTGTTCGAATATTCATATTTTTCAACCGAAGTTGTTGGAACTTATCATTTGAAGAAGGAAAATTAATTTTGAAGTTTATATAAAAAACTTTAATTAAATATTACGAAAACTTATCTATTAGTTAACGCGAAAGGTTTTCAAATTAACAGAGCTACAACTCAAAAAGAATGATCTTAATTTTATTGAAACAAAACAGCAGCCACGATGGATACCGGCTGTAAACGAGCAATTACATGCACATTCTTATTTCACAGCTAAGCAATAATATGAACACAAATACTTAATCAATAATTACTCATCAAACAACGAATAAAAAAATTAAAAATGATAATAAATTTTAAATAAGTTAATAAGTGGAAACTTAAATAATTGTTCAATAATTTTTCCATAACCATTATAATATTCTTTTCCTATTTCTGAGCAACTAGACATAATTATTAAAATCGTATCAGTAATCAGATGTGCTTTCATCTTCAATTAATTTTTTAGAAATATAATTTTTAAAAGGAATTACTGTTGATATAATTTTTCATTTTAACGAAATGGTTTAGACAACAGGATGAAATTCTGTTTCACATCCACCTCTATCGATGAAATTTTTTTTATCGATATCCTGGTTGTCATTACGTTGAGAGGTTAAGAGAATATACATATTTAAACAGATATACATTTTTACCAAACACTGAGTAACATCAGTAAAAGGATAGATACTGAACAGCAAATCTAGCTCATACCGTATATTACCTTAGTGAGTCACCTTATGAAAAATGTCCTACTAAGTAATTGAGCTTCGAAGAGCTTTTGGCGCTGTCTCACAAGCTATTGATCTTTTACCAAGGCTGCGATGGAAAATTAATGTCATGGAGAACTTCTGGTATCATTGATTTATGGTTAACAACATCTTGAAAAAATCCTGTTAGCTTAGTTAGTAACCTAACAGTATTTTTTTGCTGTGGGGTAGTAGTTTTTTTGTGGGATTTTTTGTTCATTAATTTGTTTAGGCTTGTTCTTGTTTGTGGATTTCTTTTGCGTACATAATTCTTGATAAAAACTTAAGAAAACAACGGAGAATGTACCCAGGTAGCAAACAAATTTGGGTTTTTGCAGCCACTGACCATATATTTAACAATTATTTTTACAAGACAAATAATTTAAACCAAGACTGACCGAGATTAGAACCAAGACCCACTGCCATGCGAAACGAACGCCATAACCATATCGGGCTCAGAAAGAAACGACCACTTTATTTTTGGTCAAACCACCTGGGTCCACTTGGGTTGCACCACGCAGGTACATTTAGAATCTTGTCACTTACAGTTACTCATAAGAAATATATTCAAAACAAATTGAGTAATTTTGTAAAATCTTCTACTCTCTTTGAATGCACAACATAATATGGTAAAGCATTCCACTCATTGACAAAACTATTGTAAAAATAATGTTTTCTTACCTCCCTTCTAAAGCTCGATTTATTCAATTTCTGATCATGTCCTCTGGTCCGGCTATTTAAGGTAAAACCTAAGCCCTCATGTCTCCCTGTTTTATGAACTTGAATAACTGTATTAAATCACCCCTAGCTCTCCTGTTTTCCAGGGAATACATGTTTAAAGATCGTAATCTGTTATCATAATCAATACCAGATAGACCCTTCATCATTTTTGTAGCCCTATGCTGAACTTTTTCAAGCAACTCTATATCTTTTCTGAGGAAGGGAGACCAAAACTGAACAGCATATTCCAGATGATGATGTATTATGCGTTAGGTCCATTTGAGGCCAGTGCTATCGAAAGGGTTGGAGACAAGTATTAGTTAAGACCTACGAAATCTGCTTGACCCTTTAGCTACATAATTGTTTTTATACAATTTATAAGTCAGCTGCTTCGGTATCGATATTTTTGAAAAGGCGTACTTGAAACTGTCGTTTTTTTTTTAAAGTAAAGAGTAGCAAAAGCAAACTTCTTTAGTTAAAAATGCTTTTCTTAATTGAAATTACTGAATTTGTTAATAAAAATTGATTTTCTATACTGGAAACTTTTTTTTATTCATTTAATTGACAAAAAACTTTGTTTGAATTCGATTCAAAATGCACGTTAGAGTATGCCATTCAATGATAACACATTCTAGTTTAAACATTCTACACTGTTAAAAATGTTGTGCTTGGTTTCACCATGATATTGGTTCCTAGTAGCTGCAGCGGCTGTGTGATGAAATGTTTCACCTTATTTTCGGTGTTTGGTTGAACATTTTTCTGGATTTGGAAACAAAAACCCGAGAAATGGTTCAACCGAATATCAAAAATATGGTTTAACGTTTCACCACACAGCCGTTGCAGCTACTAGGAACCATATTTTTGGTGAAACAAAGTACCTAATTTTTAACAGTGTAGAACATTCTAGTTTAAAATAAAAAAGTTAATTTTAAGAACAAATTGTAAAATGTAGTCATTAAGTGGTACACGAATGTGTACCTCTGGAGCGAAGAGGTCATTGATATTTACTATCAATGCAGGATCAGACAAAAATATCTCCAAAACCCCCCAAAATAATCACGGTATAGTAGAAAAAAAATGACGTCCTATTAGTTTATGTCCAATCCGACGCTTACCATCCCATCCGATGACAGAATCAATGGTCCGCGCCCAAACTTCTTTAAATTGGTCATCTGTCTTGGGCCACCCTAGACTTGACCTCGTCGAGCCGCCGCTTTAATGCGCGGATAAATCAAAAGCTTGTGGAAAAGGATAAAAACTAACAGCCATGCGTCTTCGTTCGGGTCTATATATAGATATGGGACATGACCGGTGATATGTCATCGGGGCAGTTCTGCAGCTGAGAGCCACAAAAATAGAAATTTACACCTGAAAAAATATTTGGTTGATGATCATCAATGCAGTTTAAATATGTTTCTTACTTGTCCAATACTGGCAATTAATTATTTTTATTGAAAACTGGAATAAATGTAAATTTATTTTATTTATATGAGTTGTTATGTCATTGGTGTCACCGGTGTTATGTCATTGCGATATATTTGCAGCTGAGACGCAACAGCAGAAATTTACACTTGAAATAAAACACATTTGGTTAATGATCCTCAATGCAGTCTAAATATGTTTCTTAATTGTACAATATAGATAAATAATTATTTTTTATTTAAAATTGGAATAAATGCAAATTTAGTGACATTATATGACCGGTCATATGTCATTGGGGCAGTTCTGCAGCTGAGAGTCACAAAACAAGAAATTTACACCTGAAAAAATACATTCGGCTAGTAATCATCTATGGAGTTGTGATAATTTTCAACTGCACATTTTAGGTAATTAATTATTTGCATTGAAAATTGGAAGAATTGTTAAACTTTTACCGTTTTTATTTGTGAAAAAGAATCCAGTGTCATAAAGAAACCTAAATGTATTGTGTTAGTGCCTTGATATAAATCAGCACAAAAACTATACCACAACAAAAAAAACTATAGACATGCTCATAATCAACCATCACAGATGCATAAAGATTGACAGAGAAGGCAAAAATGTACACAGGAACTACAGTCCCTGGACAAATTATTAGACGCACTGTATTTTGTTTTAGTAATGATGAAAACATACCAAAGAATGTCATATCATTAAAAAAGATGTCGATATATGTATTAAGTATAGCAGATAGTATTTTCTATTCAATAGCTTAAGTTTAGGAACAGAAATGTCCTTCTAAAGGTATTTTGTTCATCATTGATTGATACATGAAATCTTGCAGTGCGTCTAATAATTTGTCCAAGGACTGTAAAATAACTGTTCAGTTACCCTCTTAAAACAAAAGATTGAAATTCACTCCTATAGGAGAAGTGCATTTTCGGCACCGGAAAGGAGTGGAAATTAACTCAGACTGAGTTAAAACCGCTCGTTTTAAGAGTGTAGGACGCAGATTGTTTTCTTTTATTTCTTTTACCCACTCCGAAAAAGAGTGAAATTCACTCCCATAGGAGAAGTGCATTTTCGGCACGGAAAGGAGTGGAAATTAACTCAGACTGAGTTAAAACCGCTCGTTTGTTTTAAGAGTGTATACGTATCTTACATCATGAGAGAAACGGGAGTCTTGCCGTCATTGATTGACCTGTATGACGATATTACACTGTTAAAAATTTTGTGCTTGGTTTCACCATGATATTGGTTCCTAGTAGCTGCAACGGCTGAATGGTGAAACGTTCCACCATATTTTTGGTATTCGGTTGAACCATTTCTCAGGTTTTTGTTTCCAAATCCAGAAAAATGGTTCAACCAATCACCGAAAAAAAGGTGAAACATTTCACCATTCAGCCGTTGCAGCTACTAGGAACCAATATCATGGTGAAACCAACCAATATCATGGTGAAACCTAGCACCAAATTTTTAGCAGTGTATCAAGTAAATTTGCAGAAGCCGTAACTAGGACTCATGGATCTATTTAATTCGGCTGTGTCATAGACAAGACAAAAAATATAAGCAATATTTTGATGCAATTCTTATTAATTTGCACGTCCAAATTACTTAAGTATATTTCTACTTATTGAATATTTATCCTATTTAACGTTGTCTTCGCCAGGAAGAAAATCTCAAGTATAAAATCAATTTACTCAATTCCTATACGAAATTGTTCCACGTCAGTAAATGTAGCTCACACAAAGGCCCTAACCAAGATCTAACAGTTCCCATAACCGAAAGCCCCTGAATGGTAACATTTTGATCACTTCCAAGACCAAACCATCTTCTACTCTGAGAATCAGTATAACAAAATTGTAACTCATATTTTTTTTTTGCAAGTTACACACTGATTAAAAAACGAATTTGTGATTTGAAGGGTCTATTTGCAAATCTCACATTTTCTAAAGATATTGTGTCCGGTCTGTTCATTGGAGACTTTGTCCAATTGAATTTACAATCATAAAAAGTCAACACTTAACGGAATGGACCCAATATCTTAGTTGTACTTTAGAGAATGAGAGTTTTGCAACTAGACTCTTAATTTTTCTGCATCTAGAAAACATTTGATTTGAATATAAACAGTGCGCACATGTGCAAAACAAATGAAAACAGTTCTAATTTGATGGTTTCAAGACGATTGATTTAACATTCTGTGTATTAAGTCTGAATCTCCCATCAAAAATCGATTTCGTATTATTTTATTGAAAAAAATGCTTGTTTATAAACAAATCCCCCAAAAAAACTGTTGACATACAACATCTTCATCATTGTTAATTGGTGGTAACAAAGTTATAATAGTTAAAAATATTAAGGAGTAACGCACCTAATAAATCTTCTTTTAAACACCACTAATTTGCATAATCGACCCAATCGACGGATAACCACTAGTTGTTACAATACGATCGATTTAACATAATGTATGTGTTATGTCAAAATCTTCCGTCATAATTCAACTGTTATTTTATTACGACATAAGTTGTTTGTTTATCTATAATAATAAAAGAAAGAGTCTGTCTGTTTGTCTGTGGATCGTAAAAGACCTACTTATACTGCCCTCAGAAATTCGAAATTTTTAAGATAGATTCCCTTTAATACCAACGTGTGCACCTGAGGCTTAGTTTTTTCATATTTGTTCTATTTTTAGAGAAAATTCTAATTTTCTGAAAAAAATACACCACTTTCGCTCAAATGCGATCATTTTTTCCCTTTCGTGTTGCCATTCGACAGAAGAAATTAAAATGAACACAAAAATTAATTAAAATTGAAATTGCTTTTATTTTCCTGCCATTACCTTCAGAAACTAAATTAATGATTTGAAAAATAATTGAACGTGCCAATGAGCTAAATGTTTTTTTTAAAACCCATAATAGAGGTTTTGACGTGAAATAACATTGTTATACAGTTATGGATAATTTTGAATTTATCAGGAAAATTGCGATGACAGTAAGTTCATATTGAGGGAGATTTTTGTGATATGAGATTGTGCATTTTATAGTGATGTATTTTTGTTTTGGAATTTTAAAGCAATATAAGTAACGGGATTTTATTCTTTATAATGAACGGGAACAAAGGCAAAGCTTATTATCCTACAGCAAATTAAATGGCACATATACTTGGATCGATTCGATATTCTTTTAGCCCTGCGAAGAACGGGTATTTATTTGCTAGTAAACAAATAAAGGAGACCAACAAAACTGTGGAGAGACATTATCTATATTACCGTTTGATCGATGGTAACAAAGTTAACTCAATTAACGTTGAACAGAGGTAAGATGCATCTGAAAAGTCTTTTAAACACAACTGATTGATAAATAGGAGAAGCATAATTAAAATTATGTGGGACTTAACAGTATCAAAGACGCAATTAAGAAACAATTGATTGGTATTGGGAAAATAAGGTAAATAGAACTAGAAGTGATAAAAACACTTTTAAAACGTGAAAGTCATTGACAAGCAACTAGAAGAGATTATAATTAAAAGGATTCGAGATTAAGAAACATGTATATGTTGTTATTTGGAATTCATTGATTGGTAACTAAGGGAAATTTGAGGCAGGATTTTTAGAGATTAAGACACTATTAAAACTTCATTTGAACACCATTAGTTGAAAACTAGATAGGAACAAAATTAAATATTTAAGGGTGCAGACAAATACACTTTTAAAAGTGTACCGCTTACATTAAAGGCCCATGTTCACTATGCCTCTTATTAGGCGGCACACAAATGTCTCTGAATATTGGAGACAAACTTAGATATGCAATAAAATCAACGGTACCCATGACAGCAATTTTTTTAAAAAAAATCTTCTATATAAGATTTGTGGCCGACCCGGCGGCGCAACGGTTAGGGAGCTAGCCTTTGAAGCTTCTGGGTTCGGGTTCGAATCTCGGTAAGGCATGGATGTTTGTGTTTGTCAATAAATGTTGTTATTTGTCTATGTGTTTGTGTCGTCTCTTTCTTTGTGTGTCTCTTGTGCCTGTGTCATTTCTGGGGTTGAACCAAGGACACACCGCGCTTCTTAATAGCAATAATAAAGGTACTGTGTGCCTATTAATATTCAGGGGCACAAGAATTCAAAACGTGCCTTTTATGTCAGAGGTACTTTTTAAAAGTGTATAGAACTCCAATTCAACATCATCATCAATTGGTTGCTATAAAGGAATGAAATTAATAATTAAATTTTTAGGTGGGAAGGAATCTGCTTTTCAACTCTATCAATCGGCAACTAAACAGGAAAAGAATTTAATTATTAGGGTTAGGATACTTTTAAACCGCGTTTAAATCCCATGAATTGGCAACTACAAAAGGAACACATTTAGATTGTTAGGGTCTAAGACAATTCTAAAACTTCTACTTCATTAATTGGAAGCTACAGAGGAAGTAGTTAAAATATTAATGGTTGACACACATCTAAAAGAAACCATCAACTGTCGACCGAAACGGAATCTAATTAAATTTTTACGGGTTAAGACAACTCGAATAATACGCCATTTAACTCTGAAATCCTGTTGCCACTTTGTAAAGCCAAGGACGTAAAATTCTTTAGTGAAAGTCCGCACCTTAAAGATGGCCATCCAAGCAAAATAGCCAAGGAATTTCTCCGTATAAAGAGTTTAAGAGAAGGCTAACAGATTTCGTTAGCCTTCGGGGTCGTGAATTAGTGATACAATGAGACTCAGAATTGGTGATTTCCAGTCGGAGTGGTGATCCGTGTAGTTCATTGTGTGATCTCTTTATGGTGGGAGGATGTTCGAATGGTGATTTTTTTTGTTATTTTGTTTTTCTTCAAATTGTTTTCGTTCAGGGATCAGGGCCAATTTCGGATGAGATTTTTTTTTCACTTCAGGGCAGTCGAAAGTTTTGAAGAAGATAGTGAGAAAAAGAAATACTCGGATTTAAAATTGGTATTCTTTCAGGAATCTTTTTAGGCCTAGAATTTACGCGTTTGGGGTTTCGAAAGAATTTTGTTTTGTATAGAAGGCAAAATAAAGTGCTTGAAAAGAAATTTAACTCGATGAAGGAAACTCGAGTAGAATGAATAGACCAGAACTACAGTAGAACTCTAGTTATTCGAATTCCGACAATATAAAGTCGAATGATATTGTTTTGCTTCACTCATATGCATAACATGTAAATGCGTTTTCTTTTCATTTAATTAGAAGCCTTTTGAGCTTCCACACTTTTTATTAACTAAAAAAAATTGGAATTTTCTTATAAAGGTTTTGTCCTTCACCCACTTTCACAGCTCAAACTACAAAGTGTGCAGACAAGTGTAATGCGTAAAAAGCGCATTAAAACTAGAAGTCATTGAAAATCTCAGAAAAAAATCGAATTCAAAGTACTTCAATTATTAAAAACCCACCTGCAAAATTTAATCCTCATTTAAAAAGCATAAGAAGGCAATTTTTAATGGAATTCTTCTCAAAACAACCACTCGAGAACCTTAATTTATTAAATAAAAATTTAAAGGAAATTTATTTTTGTGACAAATTAATTCGAGATGAGATTCTTTGAAGTTTCGCATTATTTGTTTAGCTAATGGTCATAAGGGAGTTAAGGAAAAAATGTTACATTTATCAATTCATCAAAATATCTTTCTTTTCCATCAAAAATAAAGAACTTTGAGGTGCTAAATTATTTCAAACAATCAAATAACGTCACTTTCAAAGGATAATCAAATTTCAGCAAACCACAATTCAGTTAACTCTTTCCCCCATCACAATTCAAATAAATAGGTAAAATTTAACAGGAGTCAAATCTACAGGAATATTTCCGTACGAGCATCTTCTTTCACTTAATGTTAAAGACAAGGAGAGTAGATTGAAATACTCCAATAAAACTAGATCCATTTTTACATTTAGCTATTCATCTGCCTTCCAACAAAAAACAAGCTGAAAACGTAATCTCGAATAAGTCAGACACAAAACTCGAAATCGTACTTTGGTTTAAAAAAATTGTAATTGTCATTTTGTTACAATTGACTTAAATCTACACTGTAAAAAAATGTAAATATACAGCATGTTTACGAATATTAACAGATTATTCTGCTGTATTGTATACGTGTAGTAAAAAGCAGTCCGTAGTACTCTCACCCAAAATGGTGTATGAGTATGTGGTCAACGTTAAAACGTTAGTATTTTCGGATCTATAATAGCCAAAGATACTGCCAAACATTTATCACCAAATATTTTCTATCGCCAATACACTTAACAGTTTTCGGCGCTAAGCCAAATACATAATGATTCCCATTATCACGACCATTTAACTTAAAATCAAACGAGAGTTAGGGCCGTTTCACATACAACAATTATAGAAATGTTCTCCATTCTTACGGTACTGGGTGATCGCAGTGGCAATGTTATAACAACTGGATATTTCACACATACGATGGAAGTAAAAACTATACTCACGGTTTTTGCTGTGGGTTTTAATCAAGTAATGGCAATGTTAAATGCTGTTGCAGTGGCGATTGAATCGGTAAAGGCAGAAACCATTTCAATCACAAATTTGAAATTTTTCAAGAGAGAGAGAAAAAACGTCATAAATCCTCCAAGTGTTCAAATATTTGACTTTTTCCCACTCTGCCATAGCATACATTCATGTTGCTGTCATTCAAAAATTACCTAATTTGAACATAAATCAGGGTCAGGAATTGTTTTAAATTTGATTTGGACTGTTTCTGAACTCAACTGGTTTTTGCAGACAGCTAAAAACGTTTAAAAAGGAAAACATTCATTAAAAGTTTATATTTTCAATTAACAATTTATTTTAAAACGTTTTATATTAATTTGAATTTATTTTACAATTAATTTATTACAATTAATTTGGAATAGAGTCCCATACACGGCGCTATTGAATTGGTGAGTGCAGAAACCCCTTCAGTCCATGCTCTGCAAGGTATAAGTATCTGAAGAAGTAAAAAGATGTCATGTATCTTCGAAAGTACCAAACAGACTAACGTCGTTCTTGCGCTCAACACGCATTTTTTTCCTAAGCTTAATTTCATCGAAAACGATTATTCGCATTAATCGTCACTTAAGTGGATGCTGCACTTACCGATTCAATTGCGGCAGCGAATTTTTCCACACTTAAAAGTCACTTAACAGCACTTGATCGAATACCGCAGGAAAAATCTTTAGTACGGTTTTTCGTTTCCGTTGCTTGCAATTGACTTAAACACCACCACTTCGATGATCCAGCACAGTAGGTATGTTGAACCGTGGTTGGTTGGTAGACATATATATTCAGGTTTGTGTGCTTGGTCAGAGACCCGCTTATAAACCTTCGTCAAGTAAGACAGACACAACAGACAACACACACATAAGTGGATCCATCTAATTTTTAGAGACAGAGGCCAACTAGAGGATCCCCAGAATTGGCTTGTCACCCCAGAGGTATTTATTTGGTATGGGAACTTAGAGGACTTTCGGACCCAACAGATTTAACGAGCACGTACTCGGTAGGTCTTCAGTGGTACCGGGACTCGATCGCAGGACCTTCCGATCCCGAGACCGAGACGCTGACCACTAGGCTCACTACGGCCCAGCACAGTAGGCATGTTGAACCGTTTAGTTTAAAACACTGCTACTTACAATGTTGGCAAAATAACGCCGTCAAATGTCGCAAACTATTAGTTTTCTCTCATGTGGCTCTTCACCTTTCACATCTTTATTTTTTTGGTTCTCTACCATTAATTGGTCTTCCTCTTCTTTCTCCTCAAATTCTTGCGTATATTTCAAATCAACCGAAGCGAGCGGAGGAAAAAACTCCAAGAGAGGAGCATTAAAAATTCACGTTGCAATTGACAAAGGGGACTGGGACTAGCTGCAATCTGCTAGTCTTAGATCCTTGAAAAGATTATCTTATTTTACAGCACAATACTTAATCGCAATTTTTGATATTTTTCTTTAACGCATTTACTGTTGGTTTACATAGCTTTGCCAACTGAATGAAAAAATATATATGGGGAATATAAATTATGAAATGTAAGGATATAAAGGCAAGTGAATGAGTAATGATAAATGCAGTGAATGAAATGTAATGAAAAATGCTAGCGAATGAAATTTATTGTGTAATTTAAATGAGTGCATAATGATAAACTATATCAATGAAATACGAGAAATGACAATTGATGGACTATGTAAAATGTAAATAAAAGAAATGTAATGAGAAATGTAATGAGAAATGTAACTGAAATGAAATGCGAAACAAAAGTTCACAAAAATGTAATGAAAATTTATATAACTGGAATGTAATAAGAAATGCCATTAAATTAAAAAGAATGAGAAACAAAACCAAATGAATGTAATGGAAATGCATGTAACTGGAAGGGAAAAAGAAGGGGGCCTCATAAATTCGAAAAGTCGTCCTATCGACCGACGTTCTGAACCGGACGGAAAGCGGTACGTCACGCATTTCTGGCCTTAAAATTGAGTAGGCCGTGTAGCTTGTAGTTTGGATATTAAATGCATTATTTTTTATATTTGTATCCTTATTATCTTTTTATAGTAAACTGTTCAACTTACAACTCTTTTTAAATGTAATAAGTGGAACCCCTCTAAATATTGAGCCCAATTCACATATGCCCCCTTACATAATGAGATTATAGATCAATACCAGAAAACGGGCATTAAGTTTTAAATCCAAAGAAGTAAAAAATCGAAATCAACTACCATCGCCATAACATGTAAACTAACCCAATCCGCATTTAACATGCACCACTTTTGGCTCTGAAACACTGACTCATCAAGTATTAAACTTTGCTGAAAAAATGGCTCAATTCAAGTTTCGACTCGCATCGCTTTGCATCTCATTTTGAAGCCGAGTCATTTTAAGGGGGAGAAACTTTTGGACCGGTGTTGCGAGTGATTAAATTGAGTTCTGATTATTTCGGCAAATACGAGCGTCTCTACTTAGCACAAGACGCACACTTTTTTTATTTGGAGTTATTCGAGGCGTAGGATTTGCTTTTTGCATTGAGTGAGCTTGACGATAAATCTTTCCGTTTTGGAAACGATTGGTTCCAAAAGTTGTTTAATGATTTGCGATGCAAGTTTAAATTGCCGAAAAAGTGAAATGCTACAGTTAGCTATCATGTATGTGTCTACTCAAATCTAGGTTTCTAGTTGTGTCAACATATTTATTTTTAAAACTCATTAGAGCATATACAAAAATAGTTAAATTACTTTACTTGGAGCTGTTTAACTGAATATACTTAACTGCTGTAAATTATTAAGTGTCAAAATATTTTCTAATGATTGAAGTAACAACAACTAAATTGTAGGAAGATAGTTAGGCGTTAAGCTATTTTTTTAACTTTAGAAATTACAAATAAGTAAAAAAAATTCTAGTGTGAAAATTTGTTACCTAATATAGAATGAATACAAGTATAGCAAGTGTGATAAAAACTTTTAGATACCTTATTACAGGGTGAAGCAAATAAAAAGTGTCCCCAACGTGGAGATAAGAATACGACAGAATACGACAGAGACATTTGCTAACATGAAGCCATTGATAGCTTCAATATTAAGCCAAAACAAACGCTTGGCGACTTATTTGCCGGCAACTACGCTATGGTTTGAAAAGCTAGTAGAAATGAAATATAAACAAGGTTTGTAGAGCTCTCTCTCTGATCAAAAAAAGTTTCCACTAGTGATTATTTCTTTTGTTATTTATCGTAGATAATCGGACCTTTTTGTTTTTTTAATACAAAACATTCTAAATTGATTGTAAGACCCAGAATCTGGTGTTCAGACCCGTTTCGGAATGTTTTTGAACTTGTTGAGAGCAGATCTTGGCTGACGCCATTTCGTAACTATTTGTTGCACAGTACTCTTTTTAGGCCCTCTTACACATTTAAATTCTTCAACAAACAACTGGTCACAATTTTTCCACGAATTCGTTTTAATAAAATTTTCTACAATGAACACTCTCTGCTGTACTGTGAGTTTCATCTTCACCTGTGAATTGATCAACTTACACTCACACAGTCGCAACTCACACTGACGCACTACGATCTGAATTGGCCAATAGTCCAATGAGTAGCTCTAATGTGATGCTAATCCAATCCAACCAATGCAAAACAGGTTTGTCAAGTGACACCATTGCAAGCTTGAATAATCTTTTATTTCCACTTGAAAGCTTTCAGGCTGCTTCAAGAGTTTTTCTCGCCAAGCATTTCAACGTATTCCTATCTCTAGACCGGGGCCACTTTTCTCTGCCTCACCTTGTACATATTTAAGAGCTAGAGTTACCTATTATGTATGTGTCAACTCAAATGTATATATATATATATATATATATATATATATATATATATATATATATATATATATATATATATATATATATATATATATATATATATATATATATATATATATATATATATATATATATATATATATATATATATATATATATATATATATATATATATATATATATATAATATATATATATATATATATTATATATATATATATTATATATATATATATAATATATTATATTATATATATATATAATATATATATAATACATACATTTGAGTTGACGCATACATAATTGGTAACTCTAGCTCTTAAATATGTACAAGGTGAGGCAGAGAAAAGTGAACTCATTAGAGCATATACAAAAATAGTTACATTACTTTACTTGGAGCTGTAAATTAACTGAATATGCTTAACTGCTGTAAATTAATAAGTGTAAAAATATTTTGTAGTGATTGTAGTAACAACAACTAAATTGTAGGAAGATAGTTATTTAGGCTTTAAGCTATTTTTTAAATTTAGCAAACGCAAATAAGTGACAAAAAGTTTTCTTGTGTTAAAATTTATTGTATAGCAATTGTGATAAAAACTTTTAGATACCTTACTACATTTTTAAGTACTTTATAAAATGACATACATAAATCATGTTATTTTTCTCTTTAAGCTACTTTTCATGCTCTGAATTGTATTTACAATAAAAGTTATATTTGGTAGTAACTTCTGTTGTTATTTTAATCTCATCCTTATGAAATTTTTACTATCGCTCTTAAATCCTTAATCTAAAAAAACCCCGCATAATAAATTACATAAATTTTGTTAAAATGTTATGATTTTACTCAAAATTGAAAGAACAAAACAAGGCCAAAGTTTCTAGCAAAAAACACATACTGAAAAAGAATCAGAAATATTATTTATGTTCAAAGTTGAAAAGTATCTCGATTCACCTCCCGTTTCAGTACAAAATGAAATAGCCCCGATGACTTTCTACCTAGCGCATTCTTAATATACGTTTAGCTCTAGTGCGACGATAATTCAAACTAACATTTTTAATATAAAATCCAATAAAGATGAATTTTACAGATTTTAATATATAATCCAGTTTTTTAAGAAATTTTAAATCGAAACCACGTGCAGCAATATTAGTCCAAAGTAGAAAACTGCGTTCATTTATATATTTAAATTTATAAAACTAAATTCTAATATCTTTTCAAAAAATATACCAGGGAAATGATCAAATCATCTATACGGAGTTAAATATTTGCAATCAAATATTTACACACACTATACGTATTTACTTCCACTAAATATTTTCCACTTTCTTCAAATATTTCAGATAAAGAGCAAAATAGCAAATACTACCAACGATTTCGCATGAGTACAAAATGAGTGATGACAAACCTAAATAAGAAAAAATGCTACTAATTCCCAAGTCACGTGAATATGGCGCAGCTTGTTTTCAAGGCCAGATTGCTAGGTAGGTAGGTAGAAAGATAGATAGATAGATAAAACATGAGGACAGAAAAAATTTCGAAATGCTTGTCACTATAAAAAAAAAGGTGAAGATTTTTGAAAATTTCAAAATCGATGTCGTAGGCTTAAAGAATCGGAAGACTAAGGATAGCCTGTTTGGTAGAGCGTTGGACTACCCTTAGGTTTCAAATTCGAGCCCTGCCGGCCGAATGAGGTAGCAATGATCTCTTCGACGCTGAAGATTCCCCGTGTAGGTTAATAGCGACAGGTGCACACGTTAGAGTCAGTCGTCGTCAGAAAGTCCCGAACGCTTGCTACACTTTCCGAAACCATTTAGTGCCGACTAAGTGCTTTTCAGGCTAATAGCTTTCTACCGAAAAATTAGATGGATCCACTTATGTGTGTGTGTTGTCTGTTGTGTCTGTCTTACTTGACGAAGGTTTATAAGCGGGTCGCTGACCAAGCACACAAACCTGAATATATATGTCTACCAACCAACCAACCAGCTTTCTACCGTACGTTTACCTATCTAATAACTTAGGTAAACGTGAGCAAGCCATGACGCCAAGCTTAACACATATTTGTCTAGTCAATATCTAAACGACCTTAGATTACCTGTAAAAATAGAGCCAAATAATTCACCAAGCGTCCATTTGGGCCTACTGCGGACGATATTCTTGGCTTCATTTTACAATCTGGTTTTTGGACTTATAGCATCTCCGTTTTATTCCTACCTCCATGGCTTAAAAGCAATAAAAATCAGATGCCGAGCAAGCATCTGGCGGAGATCGTACGCCCATCGGTTTCGAGAATTCATGCGAAATTTCATCGAGAAATGTGTTCATCTGTTCATATCAATAAAACACGCTCTGCTACATTTTCTTCCGAATGATATATAAATCTCGAGTCGAAAAATCAATCTTAAAGGACTTTTTTTTGGACAGTCTGACCGAGCATTCTATTTTATTGTCTTTGTAGTGTTATACGTCGGGATTCACGGCAAATTTGAAACAGGACTTTTCATTTGTTTTCGGGAAAAAATATTATCAAAGTATATTTGGTTTAGCTGAGACATCTTTACTGTTTTATATTAAACTTTCAGGGGCAAAATATTTTCTTGTTAGTTCTGTTTGGTACCATTTTTTATTACTTTCATGACGTGATGTGTAACTCGTATTTGAAAAGGAAGATTTGTTAAGTCTCTTTCTTTTCCTTCCAAAGTCCCTCAAAAAGTTCTGGATTTGGCAAGTCTATCAAATTGTAAAGTAAAATATATTTATATAGAGAGTTTCTCATCAGAAAGGACCTTTTCGTTTTATTTCGAGAAAAATAATATTCCATTTAGCTCGAACATATTTATTCTCTTATATGGAACTGTTTGGTCCAAATATTCTCTGTTGTTTGCCTAATACAATATAAAATACAGATAAAAATTTCTCAGGATGGTGTTGGAATGTAAGCCTCATTGAAGCTCAAGCTCGTGAAGTACTTATGAACTTATGAATCGTGATATCTTTATATCGTGAAGTACTTATGAAGGTCAACACGTGTTCTGTATTTCTGATAGTTATTGCCAACATATTTTTTATTTACAACAGAATCTCATACTTGTTATAAACACATATTGGCTTCTTGAAACTGTTTGGGGTCTACTCAAGAGAAACATGAAAACATGAGCAGAAAATCAGTTTATGTGTAATATTAAAACCTAAAACATTGCCTCACTTTTGACTAAGGTTCACATATCCCCCAATTTTCATAGAATTATCAGTCGGTGTCTTGCTATCCTATGCCTATCGCTTCTGGTTGTCAGTTTCACGTAAGGACACACTCGACTTTTTCCACCACAAGGGACGACAAAAAGCTAATAAAAGGAAATGGAATATCTCTAGGAAAAACGAGAACTGGAGTGAAAAAATTCAAGCTTTTTACCACAGAGTTAAGAAGATAGAGATGCTACAGAGCAAAAAAAAAACCCGGTTTGCCAAGTGAAGCCATCGTTTGCTGTGTAGTAAGCCCAAACAACAGCTTTTGGCGAAATGTTTGACTTTTTTTTTTACAGTAGAGTTTGCTAAGGCTTACTCCATTGACTTGGTACAGGGGTTCCCAACCTTTTTGCACCTGCGTACCACTTGACTTTGTGAGAAATTTTGCCGTACCACCCAGATCTTAATAAACGTACAATATTTAATCTTCTAAAAATGTTTAAATTCTTTTTGAATTAAAGTCCCGATAAAATTTCATATTTAATGGTTAGATATTTGTTTATTTATAACCTGCTCACAATAAAAGATACAAAAATAAAGGAAAAAATATTTATTACCCGTTAGGCCTACAAATAAAAAAATAGTACAAACTCAGCAAAAAATTAATCATCATATGTCGTTATCAATATCGTTTTTAAGTTTTTGTTTGTTTTGAATAGCCCAAATTCTTCTGATTCCAGTGATATAAAACATGTATTGATGCTCGAATTAAAAGTACTCCAATTAATTAATTCTTTGGAACCCACTCAACAGTTTGCAATATCGAAACCGAAACTTTAACGCTTGATATATCAAAACATGTTTTTTTATGTTTATGTTCCTTTTTCTCAGGATCTATAATAGCAAGAATCACTGTTCAGGTGTCAAAATGTTTCTTAAATGTTTCTTAATCTTGATATGCGGGCGTTTTGCAAAATTTTTCTTATTAAAGGAGTTATGTTACTTCGACGAAGTCGAAGTACGAAGTCTTGTACGAAGAATATCTTCATATTTAAATTTTTTTTACTTAGCACATGTAAAATTTAAATTTTTCTGGAACTAACAGACATAATTCTTAAAGCCCGCATATCAGCAATTAAATATGTTTGAATAACTACCTAAAATTTTTTAAAGTTCATAACTGCAGTAGTTCCTGAGAAAAATGAACATTAAAAAGGCTTAAATTAACATTGCGTCCAATGGAAGCTGTGCGGGATTCCGGGTTACCTTTAGTGCGAAACTTGTTGTTTTCCTGTGATTAAAATATCAACATTAGGAGTAATGGAACTTATCTTCATTCTTAAGTCCTCTTCAAAACTTATTTTCTGCTTCTATGGTTATTTTTTATGCATGAGTTCAGAAAATCCGCTCTCACACAAGTAACTCGTAACAAACGGCGTCAAAAATAGCAGAGCTTGCCGGAAGATCAAAGGTTATAGGTTTTACATTAGGTCTAGAAGGTAATTAAAGATTTCTCTTTCAAATAACGTTAATGTTTAAAATAAGGAGTAATATGTTTGCGTGCTCACTGCTCATGCGTACATAAGCTATTAATAGCATCATGTTGCTCACATCACCTACGCGTACCACCTGAAATCTTCCCGCGTACCACCGGTTGGGAACCCCCGGCTTGGTGATTTCTGACTCTCTAATATAAACTATAATTACAAAGCATATTTCTTACATTTGAAGGAAATTACTACCATCTTGTGTACATTCAGATTTCGTACTACAGCCTACAACTGCTCAAACAGTTTTTAATTTTCAATTAATGCTTTTTAAGGAATAAAATGATGCGTCTCAGAATGAATGAACATTAAGTGAGCGGTTTGTCTGGGCTTACTAGGGTTGCTTGGCGACTTTCTGGGGGGCTTCACTTTGTTTCGCGCCAAGCATATCCATCTTATTCTTAATTTTATGAACCTTTTACCCTTTTTTGACGGTCTGCCGCGTTCTGAAAGATTTCCAGAGAATAATTCGTTTATTCTACAAGGAAGCTTCAGTGGAAAAATAACACAATTAGAACATTCTGGAAAAATGCTTTGTGATAGGTAGTGCAGATTTTTTTTATTTGGTTTTGAACTTTGTTACTTTGATGTGTAATTGAGGAATTTTGGATAGCTTGTTTGCGTTTGAAATTATGCTTGTAATTGAACCCGAAGTTCGAGCTTTGTTAATTATTGATACCCGAACTTCGAAGTCCACTGTAAAAATAATCTATTAATTTTATTGAAAAATACTGCTATTTTCTTTAAACATTTTTTTTCTGTAAATACATGTTTAAAGAATTTTTTTCTGTTTTTAACCACTTAAATCTTATTATAATGGAACTGAACAACCATTTGAACTATTTGTTGACACTTTGTTTGCGGAAATGGCTCAGTTGGGAGAGTATTAGACAGATGGTCCGTGGTCCGATTCCGTATTTTGACAGTCTATTATTTCTCAAATAGTATCAAGGTCAAACTAAATAGAGTATTTAGCCTGGACAACAGGCGGGTATTTCATGACATCGTATGAACTACACCTTTGGAAGAGCCAACCGAGTGAAGCGGTAGAAATGGTCATTGAATGAGCAAAGCTTTGTTCAAGTTATCAGTAAAGATTTTCTCCCCTTGTCTTGAGTAGAGTTAGGTACGGTGAAGACCTGTCCAATCAAGTTGAGCTGCAATGCCACAAAAATGATGATGTAATTTTCTATACGACTAGTTTTTATACAATGCTAATTTGTTGGATGTCACAACAATAAAACAACCGTTACTTTTCTACTATATAACTTCCCCCAGAAGAATGAGCACACACACACAAATTTAATACGGTATTCGTAAAAAGCAAACCTGTATCGTTGCCTTTCCAAAAAACTAATATTTCCTAATAAGAAAAATGTTGCCACTTTAAAAACATAAACTTTTCCAAAACGTCACACTATTCAAAGTCATCACAACTCCCGCATCAGGAGGTAAACAACTCTACTTCCACCGACGTCACGTACCATAATCCTTAATCCCAGTGATTCCTGGCGCAAAACCACCAAAACTAACTATCATAAATAAAAATCACCAACCTATATTACCGGGATGAAAAAAATATTCCCACTACTTTAAAATTACTTCTGGAATTTTTCTGACTTTTTATGCAAAAAAAAAGAATAAATATGAAAGAAACGGACATAACTAATTGAATTAAATCGTGAAAATGTTAGTTTTTATTTGTTCTATTTTCAGTCTTGAATTAAATTAATTTACTGTATGTTGATTCAATATTTTTTTTAGACTGAGAGTTAGGCTGGGCACTTGAAACAGAAGAATAAGTCATTGTAAATAATTGAAAGTTATTGTAAATAATTGAAAGTTAATTAACTTAAATAGCTTTTGGAATTCTTAATTTTTAATTCATTAAGGAATTTTCTTTGATGAGAATTGTTTATAAAAATTAACATAAGATTTTTTTTATGCTTAAATATTTTAGACTTAGTTAAATATTTTTTTCGTTGGTTTGAAAGTAGGTTCCAGTCAACAAAAAACTGTTACTTTTTGCATTTTTTCTTGTAAAATTATTATTATTTGAAAAACAATTAAATGCCCAAACAAAATACATAATTTGTGTTGATTAAAAATGCACATACATTTTAGGTTATGTATTTTTAAATATTGGTTTAAGCAATGATAACTTTCAGGACAGCGTTTTGTATGTAAATATGATTTTTCCAAAATTGGTAGTTTTGTTACAATATTAACAATAAATGTGTTTCCCCCTAAACTATTGCAGAAGAAGGCGAGGTAGAATGGGCATAAACGCATCATATAACATAAACACATTAATATAATTTCTTCAACGTCGTAGAATTAACAGAATGATTATTAAATATACCACGTAGATTATAAACTTAATAATCAAAAATTGAATTAAAAATTCGAAACTTTTATATATTTTTTTTATTTAATTTACATTATACGCTACTTTTATTCAATTACCATATTTGGTTGGTGGTGACCTATGTTTATTCTTACAGATAGTAATCATTTTCTAAAAAAAATAATGTACAGGATTTAAAAAAAAAAAATACTGCACAACTGCATCATATTAATAGCGCATTCTGCTGCATTTGATTTAAACTGGTGCTGTAAACATAATTTTACAGGACATATTAACACAATTTTAGTGAACTTTGCTGTCATTTCTTAGCTTGCGCATGTCCAGACACCCTTTCCTTGATGTCAGTGTTCATATATTCTGCTTAGCCGGAAAATAGAACTGGATAGTGGCCGAGTAACATGTACTTAAAAATTTCAGCAACTTTGTAGGCTTTACAGCACGAGTTCTGTACTTAGATTTTAATTAAAAAAAAAGTTATGTTTTCATATCTTAAATATTATGAATTACTGTAGAATTGACTTGTTTCAGATGACGTAATGTTCCCAGCTTTCATTCCTGTTTTTCCTTCGATATGTGCTCCGATTGGTGCTTTGTTTACACGAGACATTGATTGACCAATCGAGGCCCAAGAAAGAATTTATTTTCATTTTTGTTGCCATTAATGACCTAAAACATGAAAATTATTTACCATTCCTCGCGTATCAAAACTAAGCACGAATTTTTCTCATACAAATCTCAGTAAAAACACTAATACTAAAAAAAATTGGAAATGGAAATACTAAAAAAAAGTGGAAATTTTGCTACCACACATTGTTACATTCTAGAACGACTTGGAAAAAACATCTTAGATTCACGTAGAGCATAGGAAAACTTAGACATCAACTATCCATCTATTACAAATAAAATAACACATAAACTCTACAACCATTCATACAGCCCTTAAATTCAGTGTATACAAACACGAGCCAAAAATAAACATCAATTTTACAAACAGGCATCTATGTCCAGATCTTATAATGACGTGAAAAAGAAATTTTATTGCATTTTTTCTCTTATGGTCCATTCGCCATTTCTCAGCAGAATAATCTGGAGATATAAAAGAAAATTGAATTCGATTTTTTACACTAGTTCTCACTGATTTTGTGATCACTGTTTGCACTTATTTGTACGCATTGAGCTAGAAGAAACGTGGAGTGAGGTGTGTGATTCATGAACAGGCAGCAAACGAGCCGTCAATAACGAAACGCGAAGGAATACACGGCACAGCAGCAGAAACGACGCAGAACTGAAACTTGCTTATTCGCTATTGGTTCGTCTTCGCTGGTTCTTATTAGTGATCCACATGGTTATTCTAAAAACGTTGGAATTAAAGTTAAGAAAGTTAATTCTTTCGAACTAAAAATGTAAATACATTAGGAGCCCAGTCAATGTGATAGAGGGGTCTCATATAACATTGCATACAGTGTAGGGAAATAGTCATTTTCTGCCCTGTTCGCTCAAAGGGAGTGAGTGGGTTTCAGCTCGCTGACACTCACTCCAGTTCCTTTCTAGCTCATGTTGTAGTATTTATGATAACTATTGTTTGCAACTTACTGAATAGCAGTTTGAATGATGATCTATACGATTAAAAGCCAAACTTCTACAGAATGTCGTTGGTTAGTTGGTACATGTATTTCCGGCTTTTGAGCTTTATCAGATACCCTCTTATAAACCTTCGTCAAGTAAGACAGACACAGACAGAATTTTTACTGACACAGAGAGAGAAGGTACATCCAGGGTGAAGGCGGGAATCGATCCAGCACCCGGTACAGTGAGAAGACTGTTAGCGTAATGGTCTGCGATCTTAACCACTAGGCCACCCGGGCCCCCAGAATGTCGTAATTTTTTCCCAAGGGCTCCGCCATTTTGCTGGAGCCAGACTGGTTGCACATTTTTAACCTATGAAGGCTCCATCCGCGGTGTGTTCATCAGAATAACTTTGGGGAACCTCGGGTCGCCATATCGCCAAGGTTTTCACGATGTTATTTGACCGAATATCTAGTGACTCCAGGACCAAAACCAACTACTCCTTAAAAACAACTGCACATTCCTAAGCCTGGAATATCGCACGAGGCAAGCATATTTCTGCGCCAACTTTTTATCGGTCGGATCCCAGGAAAGATGACTTATGTGTCATCGAGTTAGCCTGACAGAAACGCCACTTTTCTATTCACACCGTGTGATATCTGTGGACGGTACTAAAATTGGCGGAAAATGATGCTATATGGAGAGAGTGAAAGTATGCGCCGAAAAAATGGCCAATAGACCACGGAGGCACGTTTCGCGATATGCAGAAACTGGACAATTGGGAATAGGGGGAAATGTTTATATCTTTTTAAGTATTGCTTGGATCTTGTTTCGTTCTGGGCTGGTCACTTTTCATTTCTGTCCTTTTTCTGAGTCTTTCCGGGCAAGAGAAAATGGTAAACGGATATTTTTAGTCCATATTTTGACATTCTATCAGAGTTACCAGATATATTGCGTTGGGTTTTTAGAATTATCATATGCACAGTATCTTATTATGTATCGAGTTGGAATTTCATCACATTTCAGTATTTGTGTATATTGTTCTGTTTGTCGTTCTATTTATAGCCGTCATTTTTGAGCTTAACGTATTTTGCCTCTGAGACAAGTAAGTGACGAAATCGATATATGGAAGTACTGAAGATAATTTAAGGCTTGTGAATAATTTCATAATTTAAGAAGTCAAACTAAAAAAACCTAGTATGAAAAAAGGAAGTTATTTTTATCAACAACAACGATTTCTATTTTCAGGTTATCTAGAACTTTTGAAACTTCGTGCAATCAACAAGTGAGATTTGTAATTGATAATAAATACAAAATTATGTTATACAAGGTAAAATTTACATATTCACTGGGTTATCTGAGTTGAAACTATCTTCTTATCACTGGGTTATATCACTTCTATTCACTGGGTTATCTGAGTTGAAACTATCTTCTTATCACTGGGTTATATCACTTCTATTCACTGGGTTATCTGAGTTGAAACTATCTTCTTATCACTGGGTTATATCACTTCTATTCACTGGGTTATCTGAGTTGAAACTATCTTCTTATCACTGGGTTATATCACTTCTATTCACTGGGTTATCTGAGTTGAAACTATCTTCTTATCACTGGGTTATATCACTTCTATTCACTGGGTTATCTGAGTTGAAACTATCTTCTTATAGAACGGTAGAGTAAAAGAACGCTCCAGCAAAGCAATCCTCTGCTCCATTCCACTTGTGGTGAATCTTATTTAATTTAACTTCTATTAACTTTCTTTGTTTCGGCACCCCACTTCTGACACCAAATGATGTGTGGTGACCGGTGTTGTTGTTGAGAAGAATGGTAAATGATCAGAAGGTTTTTAAGGACATTTAATTAATTTAATCACAGCACAAACTACATAACAATAAGGAATAAAGAATATTGTGGTTCAGGCCATCACAGGTCCTTTTGGCTTAAGAGTAGGAGCAAAAGTGATGTCTTTGTTCGGTTCGAATCTCACTGGGAATGAATTTGTCCCGCCTTTATGATGCAGGGATTAGTTAAAAGAATATATAAGAATTTATACTATTGGGTGAGAAATTTGATTGACAGAAGTTTAGTTTTAGTTCGTAATTTTGAAGGATTCGGGTGCTAAGAGAAGTACCGTGTGCAAAAGTTTTACTTCCCAAAATGGGGCTCAAAATGGGGTGCCGAAACAAAGAAAGTTAATAGAAGTTAAATTAAATAGGACTTTTAATTAGACTTTTACAAATTTGTTTGAATCACCAAATAAAAATAAGGTGACACAAATGTCTACAAAGGACTAAATCCCTTTGAAGGTTTAGTGTACTGGTCGGTCGGTTAGAAGGTCCCGGGTTTGAATCCCGGCATTCCGGGTGGGTGGATGTTTGTGTTGTGTTGTGTGTTTGTTTGTATTTGTCTTAAGTACATTGTGACATACGGACTTGTTAAATTTGAGGAATTGAAAGTCCTGAAGTAAGATGTCGCTGAAAGGCTGCTCTGAGTGCCCACTTATGTGTCACGTGACAAGATTTCTAAATTACGAAACAAAACTGGGAGCGCTTAAGTTCCGCATGGATGCTTATCCTAGCCATACTATAGACGTATTCGTGCTGGTGGAAAAAGGTCCTCTAAAAAAATCACCGGGTTGCCCGCTCGAAGTTCCGTACATTGTGATCCGTACATTGTGATCATTGTGATCCGTACATTGTTCCGAAGTTAAGTACATTTTGACATACGGACTTGTTAAATTTGAGGAGTTGAAAGTCCTGAAGTAAGATGTCGCTGAAAGGCTGCTCTGAGTGCCCACTTATGTGTCACGTGACAAGATTTCTAAATTACGAAACAAAACTGGGAGCGCTTAAGTTCCGCATGGATGCTTATCCTAGCCATACTATAGACGTATTCGTGCTGGTGGAAAAAGGTCCTCTAAAAAAATCACCGGGTTGCCCGCTCGAAGTTCCGTACATTGTGATCCGTACATTGTGATCATTGTGATCCGTACATTGTTCCGAAGTTAAGTACATTTTGACATACGGACTTGTTAAATTTGAGGAGTTGAAAGTCCTGAAGTAAGACGTCGCTGAAAGGCTGCTCTGAGTGCCCACTTATGTGTCACGTGACAAGATTTCTAAATTACGAAACAAAACTGGGAGCGCTTAAGTTCCGCATGGATGCTTATCCTAGCCATACTATAGACGTATTCGTGCTGGTGGAAAAAGGTCCTCTAAAAAAATCACCGGGTTGCCCGCTCGAAGTTCCGTACATTGTGATCCGTACATTGTGATCATTGTGATCCGTACATTGTTCCGAAGTTAAGTACATTTTGACATACGGACTTGTTAAATTTGAGGAGTTGAAAGTCCTGAAGTAAGATGTCGCTGAAAGGCTGCTCTGAGTGCCCACTTATGTGTCACGTGACAAGATTTCTAAATTACGAAACAAAAATGGGAGCGCTTAAGTTCCGCATGGATGCTTATCCAAGCCATACTATAGACGTATTCGTGCTGGTGGAAAAAGGTCCTCTAAAAAAATCACCGGGTTGCCCGCTCGAAGTTCCGTACATTGTGATCATTGTTCCGTACTGTTCCAAAGTAATACATTTGACATAGGACTTGTTAATTTGAGGGTTGAAAGTCCTGAAGTATAGTGTCGCTGAAAGCTGCTCTGAGTGCCATTATGTGTCACGACAAATTTCTAAATACGAAACAAACTGGGAGCGCTTAAGATTCCCTTGGATGCTTATCCTAGCCATGCTATAGACGTATTCGTGCTGGTGGAAAAAGGTCCTCTAAAAATCCCCGGGTTGCCCGCTCGAAGTTCCGTTGGGTGCCCGCTCAGGTGTCGACCTCGTCACTTGACCAGAGTTCTAAATTACGAGGCGTAATTTGGCTGCGTAAATGCTCCTAAAGGAGGCTAGAAATAGGCAGTCGGAAACGATTAAATTGCATTATATATATACTTGGAGGGGCTGGGAGGCCTAGTGGTTAAGATCGCAGACCATTACACTAACAGACCTTTTAACGACAATTCTCTTTTTTTTAATTTATCCTCTTTTACTCGATAAATTACTTTGTGCGGGTACGATTTCCGCCTTCGTCCTGGGTGTAATTTCTCTCTGTGTCAGTAAAAATTCTGTCTGTGTCTGTCTTACTTCACGAAGGTTTATAGGCAGGTCTCTGATTAAGCACACAAACCGGAAAATATATGTAAATGCCTACCATTTAGTGATACGGTTTAACCAATCAGCCAAATCATACCACCAAAATAACCTTTTTTTCGACTTCGTAAATTCTCCTTTTTCAATTTATCCTCTTTTACTCGATTAATTAAATTTCCGAGTGATGTATCAAAGGTTAATGAGGACTCCTGTAACAAGGCGGGAAAAGCTTTCTGATTGGCTCCTCAACTTGATTGATGACTGAGATTTAAACGCGGTTTAGGGCTTTTTAAAGAATGCGCGTACTTTAGCATCTCATTAAATTTACGAAACAGATTGATTACTCGGGAGTGGGAAAACTGTACTTGAAGGCTTGGTTTCGTTTATTAGGGAGCAATATACGGACTGTTGTTTTTATACCGAGCGGCTATAAGACCGGTACCTACTGCCTATTTCGAATGGCAACTGCTTTACTTGACCACGGTTTATAATCACGAGGCTCTACGTGGCTGTATTACTCCGATTCCGGAGGGATAAAATATTTAGAGCTACAAACGTTCAAACCATAGACTAGATAAAAATTAGAAGTGGAAAATCAATTAAAATTTTACGGAAAAATGGGTTGGTTGGTAGACATATATTTTCAGGCTTGTGTGCTTGGTCACAGAGACCCGCTTATAAACCTTCGTCAAGAATGACGGACACAATACATACACAGTCACACCATTAACAAGACAAGAAGGGGAGGGAAATATTCTCCAGGGACCTGTACCCGTGATAAACTGCGCAATGACCGACCACAGGACTTTCGGGCCCAACAGATTTAACGAGCACGTACTCTGCATATACTCGGTGGGTCTTCAGTGGTACCGGGACTCGATCGCGGGACCTTCCGATCTCAAGACCAAGACGCTGACCAGACCACTAGGCTCTCACAGCCCCGAAAAATGGGTACAACACTAAACCACTCAACGCATAAAAAAAGATTGTCACACTGGCAATTTAGAACCTGCTTGGGAAACAAAGTTGCCGTTTTAAAAAAATAAAAGAAAAGTATAATTTTTTCTAGGATTTTTCTGTAATTACAAAAATCCAAATTTGCATGATGTACAAGGAAATGAAAAGTCTTGGTATAAAAAAATAAAGGAAATATTCTAGTTTAAACAAGCAAAGAAAGCTATTTTAGTCTACTAAAACAAAAACATAAATGCCTCGTTAATGTAGATGAGCATGCTTTTAAAGTTTATGAATTAAGTAAAGAAATTTTTCATTTATTTTAGTTGAATTTTGCACTTTATCTGACATACTTCCAAAGTAATTCCTCTCTTTATTTTTATCATATCTATCAATAATGGGCTAACGTTAAGTATTTTTGTTTTGAGTACTTTGTATGATCCTATCTCAGTTAGAAAACATTTCTCCTATTCTGTTACGGGTATAGGGAGGCCGACGTAGTGCATTTCGCAAAACCCTTGAGTCTGTTATTTAATTATCGAGATATAAAAATTGTGCAAATGTCTCTCCATTTCTTTAAAAAAGTTTTTTCAAACAAAAACAACCTGCATAAAATATGGTTTACGAAAATTTAATGATGATTTGAAAGTCGAAAAGTTGGTCACTAAAATGAAGGCCAATAATGGGTTAACCATATGCTCTATCCTGTTCACTCCAGATTTACACATACATGGACCATTGTAGCGAATTTACTTCACAACTTAATTTTAAATTTTTCTTAATTTTGATAGTGTTAGTTTGTTTATTCCCAGAATAGCAAAATTGTATACTTTTACTGCTCCAAACCTCTGATTTCACAAATTTGACGTGCTCCTCAGCAAATGTAAACTTTTTTTTCAAAATTAACGTACAAAACATAATTTTAAATGCATTTAATTGTTTGATAAATATCTTTATAGAAAAAAAACCTATGCGTAGGATTTCTTTCGGGAGTGAAGAGGCTATATACGAAGAGTCAAATACAGATATATATATATATGAAGAGTCAAATACCAACAGCGTTATCTCAGGCTTCAAAAGATCATCCCAACTGGCATCCGGATTAGAATTCCTTATTACCGTGCATTCCTCCACGAATCAAACGATCCAATTCGCAATCTCAAACCCTAATTAAATTCCTGTACCCTATAAACACGCCCAATATATCTTCAACTTCACCGAGAATTTCTCTACACACTTTCTTGGCGCCAACTTCCACTCACGCGTGCGTGTTCCAATGAATGCTTAGTAATATCCTGACACGAGAACACCCTTCGCGCAACAATGTTATGTATTGACTGATTATTTGAATTAACACGAATCCGCGTTTCGTAGTTCAACTGGTTGGAATTTGCTTTGGAAGGCTTTTATGTCTTTGAAGAGTAACTAATGTAGGTTTAAACGTTAGCCTGACCAGGGATTTGTGGATGCATGGATATTTGGGTTTTATGGCACAAGAGGATCAAAGGCCATACTGCGCCAAACACTAGGTTTTTCTATTTAAAAGGTTAAAATGTTTTATAAAAGTGGGACGTGACATTTAAACACAAACATCTAAATCAAGGTATAAAATCCAATATCCACTAAAAAGGAAAATAAAGCATGATATGAGGGATGCGATAAAATGTGATGGATAGATGGATTTTGAGGTTAAAATGTTTAAGCCTGCTCAGTGTGAAAGCTGGACAGTCAATTAAAATAGGGTTGAACACTTAAAGGGACATCTCACATGACCTGAACAGATTTGTTTCAATGATTAACTTTTCAACCAGTAAATTGTCATTAGTTTTTCATCAATCATATTTTATTTACGTGTTTTTTTAAAATAAAACTATATAAAATAAAACAGACTGTTTGCGCAATTTTTTATAGTTGTAATAAAAGTGCAGTTTGCCTCTTAGCGCTTAGGAGTATTACTTTACATTCATTTTAAACAACTTTCTGCCATATATTTAGTACTGTTTATGAAATGTGTTATTTGGTAAAATCTATGGCAGAAAATTGTTAAAAATGGGCGCAAAGTATAACTCCTTCCTAAGAACAGAGAAACTATACGTTTTGAAGTCTTTTTTTCAACCATTACAACAATATTATTACTTAAATAAAGTTTATTTTCTCTCTCTTTCTCTCAATGCATTGTTGGACTTAGATCCGAATAAAACATTATTGACACGAGTGCACATAATAATGTGGATGTTTTATTAAACATTTTTTTAAGAAGCTTAAGGCTGGACATAAGCGGTTTCCTGATTAGGAATTCGGAAAGAGGTTTTCACATTCGGAATTCTATAAGACTAGAGCAAACGGTATATATTTTTAAAATTCAGAATTTACGCTGTCGGTTGACTGATTAATATTTCCAATAAAGCATGGAATCAATTCGCCACAGCGAATCGTGGTTCAGAGCAGAAACTTTTGCCTCATCAAAATATAAGATAGTTCGGAATGAAATCATGCTTCTTTTTGCGCTGAATGACACGAACCGGTTCTGGACATGAATCCGACAGCTGAAATCCGGACAATCCGGAGGACGAAATTTCCGTGGGGTGAATTCCGACAATAAATAGATTAATGCCGTACTTATACTTGTTATCCAGAATGCGAGCTTTGAAGCATTTTCCTCCCCCTCCCGCAGGGTTTTCGTCGAAACGGCTCGTGCGCATGTTGTTTTTCCCCACCAACTGGGTTTGACTGTCGGATGCTAAACTTCACACAGACCCTCAAACGCGTTAGGTTTGAAAAGCGAAGCTCCCTGTATTCCGAAACCAAGCGAAGGGATGGGGGAAGAAGTCTTTTCGAGGCTCGACATAGTATATGGCAGGTATAATTAAGGGCAATTTAATGACTAATTTTTGCATTAATATATTTGCATTTTTGCTGTCGGAATCCTGATTGGTCCGAAATTTCGGGTGTCGGGCTTATGTCCTAGACCCGACTCAAACGTACTGGTAAATCTTCAATGGAAAATGTGTAACCGAGTGCACCCAAACGAACATTTTGTATGTAAAGCTTGTAGTTTGGTCTCCGAATGTGAAACCCGGTTTTGGATGCTGAATGAGGAAACCGCCATTGTGCAGTAAGCCTAGAGACGAATTTGAAATGTTGGCAGATTTCCTTTATCAAGGAGCATAGGCCCCAGTTAGAAATTATGCCATTGTAGGACTTTAACTAGGAAATCCTGTACCTGGAGAGCAGCATCTTACCTCGAATTTACAGAGACATTGGGATGCGGTAATAAGGCTTTCTGTCGTGTACGCATTAGCATATCTGCATCTCGAAGCTCGCTTGGCCGAACTTCCTCTCTGCGTTTAGTTTGTTTGTGACCTTAACACAACTACCATGGTCCACCTGAATTGAAACAAGCTCATTTAGACAATGGATCAATATAGTGCGCCTCGATTAATTTTGAATGTATGTTTATAATACAGGGTGTCCGTAAAAGAATGTCCGAGTTTTAATGGTACATTACAGGATTTTATTATTTAAACTAAATATAACAAATCATACATGATATTGAAGGAAAACTAACCTAGTTTTTCCTATAAGTGCTCAATGTATGCGCCTTTAGTGATACGGCACACATCCAAACGAAAATGCAATTCCTCCCATACTGTCTGCAGAAGTCCCGAGTAATGGAAGCAACAGCCTGTGCAATTCCCGCATCACTAAAGGCGCACTTTATAGGAAAAACCAGGTTAGTTTTCTTTCAATGTCATGTATGATTTGTTATATTTAGTATAAAATAAACTCCTGTAATATACCATTAAAACTCGGAAATTCTTATACGGACACCCTGTACACTGTTAAAAATTTGGTGCTAGGTTTCACCGTGATATTGGTTGGTTTCACCATGATATTGGTTCCTAGTAGCTGCAACGGCTGAATGGTGAAATGTTTCACCTTTTTTTCGGTGTTTGGTTGAACCATTTTTCTGGATTTTGAAACGAAAACCTGAGAAATGGTTCAACCGAATACCAAAATTATGGTGGAACGTTTCACCATTCAGCCGTTGCAGATACTAGGAACCAATATCATGGTGAAACCAAGCACAAAATTTTTAACAGTGTATATGCATATCAACTATATTGATTTGCGAAACGTACAAGCTGCTTTGAAACCATTGACCCTTTTATTACACCGCTGTTTGATTGTCAGCATGTAGTTAAATAGTGGTAACACTTTGTAAGGATACACTGTTAAAAATTTTGTGCTTGGTTTCACCATGATATTGGTTCCTAGTAGCTGCAACGGCTGTATGGTGAAACGTTAAGCCATATTTTTGGTATTCGGTTGAACCATTTCTCAGGTTTTTGTTTCCAAATCCAAAAAAATGGTTCAACCAAACACCGAAAAAAAGGTGAAACATTTCACCACACAGCCGTTGCAGCTACTAGGAACCAATATCATGGTGAAATGAACCAATATCATGGTGAAACCAGGCACAAAATGTTTAACAGTGTAGTGTGTAAGGAAAATGTGTCGGTTTAATAAAGTTTAAGTTTTCCCTTTTCTATATGAATCTTAATTGATACTCTAAAGATCTCTGCTAAAGTAAGGAGATATATAATATATAAAATTTTAAGTTATACTTTGTCGGTTACATCTTTTTTAGTTTTTTTTGTTGAAAATTTTATATATACCATTCGAGATACAGGTTAAGTAATGCTGGAAAATACAGCTGAATTAAGCTGGTTGCCATTTCGCTAAGGTTTTCACGACTCTGCGTATATTAGTAGATACAATATCTGCTGACTCTAACTAGTATACCCCAATCAACAAAGCTTCCGTCCCTGTCGGAGCAATTACTTTTTCGAGGTCCCAAGTAATTACTGGAGTCTGCAGCACCGAATAATGGAAAGGTCGAACAAATATCTCCGTCTTCGTTGTATTTCTTTGTTTGTTATTTTGGCTTGTTATTCCAAGGGGTTGATTGCAAGCAGAGGAGGTGATATTTTATTTTCACTACCTAAGAGGTTTTTTTTGTGTTACGTGGGGTAATAAGTTCGAGTCCTGCAAGAGGAGATGGTGTAGTGAGGTCTTCCCTTTTTTTCGGGATTATGTTTGCGATTGATTGGTTATCATTGGAGCCAAACAAATTTACAACTTTTAGGGCATTGGGCAACAGAAAATGTAACGACTCTCTGAAACATAATTACAAACGTATAAGTTCAAAAATACATTTGTGGTAAAAAGATTCCTGAAGAAAGCAATGTATATCATTGGCGCAAATAGTTAATTAGGACAAATTTACATGTTTCGGTGGGAACTCAAGTGGCCCACCTTTATCGGAATGGTATTATCCAGCACAAACTGAAATCACACTAATTGTAGTCGTCGTTTTCATTGCAATTTGGTCATTTCATTACGTGGCACTTGCGAAACCAAACAATCAAACACATAATACTAACACAATAAATCCTAGTGATATACAAGCGAACCACCTACAAATGGTGTTTCACATCCTCTATATACCCTCTTTTTGAACAATTGATTGAACTATAAGAACAATACACTAATTGTAGTCTTCGTTTTCATTGCAATTTGGTCATTTCATTACGTGGCACTTGCGAAACCAAACAATCAAACACATAATACTAACAAAATAAATCCTAGTGATATACAAGCGAACCACCTATAAATGGTGTTTCACATAATCTATATACCCTCTTTTTGATCAATTGATTTAACAATAATAATGTAGCGGCCTCAGTAACCCACTGTCTACCAAAAGGATCCTCAAGGTAGAGATGAGTTACCTAGGCTTTTATACTACTGCTATCGTTGTTTTTTAGATTAGTGGTAGGAACGAGATGGTAAATCTGCGCCCTCTGGCGAGTGGACGATTGATTGAGGTTGCGTGCGTGTGGTAGCCGCCACAATAACAATATACTACTTGTAGTTTTCGTTTTCATGGCAATTTGTGTATTATTATTTGTCACTTATGGAACCAAAACATCAGACATAGAACACTAATACAATCACCATTATCCAAGAAATATACAAGCGAACCCTCAATAAGTAAATGAAAATTGCATCAACCACAAGTCAAACAAAGCCCTGTCTTTCATCATTCAAAACTCTTGTTCCTCTGTCTCTAATTAGATTCCTCCTTATCGTGTTTGCCCAGTCTCCCTCCCTCCCCCTTTTAGAACATCACCCCCCTTTGGAACTTTCGAGAAGGGATTTCACCTCCTTCTGCACACCAATGGAAATAAGTCTTTAACTTGTTCGAAATTCCGTCCGATTCTATCCCCCCTCTCATGACTTATTTTCGTTGGTTTGACGAAACTGCAAATGATAGTTTCGTACAGAAAGTAGTTTCACATAAGAGAGGTTAATAAGTAACTTTGCCTACACATGTCTTGCGTTTTGTTTAAGCAATAAAAGGAAATTTAATAGACAGTTGTAAACAGTAAAATGGAAAATTGAAGTTTTTGGCCCTGTATTTTTGAACAAGGCAGATAAAAAACGTGAGTTTTAATTTCATTAAGTTATGTTTCAGTAACTTAAATATAAATGTTATATGATGTTTAGTCAATTTGCAATGTAATTTCCTACCAACAAGATTTTATGATCTTAAAACTATGGAAAGGCTATTCATTATTACAGTAATAATGTGAAGACAATATCTTCATTGACAAGTAGATTCCTCGAATCCTCGTTACACCTTATTTCTTATACTAATTTGGTAGTTGTTGCAGGCTTACAGAAAAAACTCAGTCGTGGAACTATAAAAACACTAAAGATATGGAATGCAAATCCATAAGATTTATTTTTTCATTTCGTCAACACGAGTGTTCCTACTATTTTCTGACGTTGATATTGAGTGCCTGCCTGCTTTATTAGCTAGATCGTTAAACGTTTCTTTCAATTCGTATTTAAAAAAAGTCTGTGAATAGAGATTGTAAAGTATGTTGATCATTTGGTTTAAGAGTTTTTCTTTTGCTTTCATAACTTTCAATGAGTTCGAATTATTCTTGCTATGGAAAGCTAGTTCGTCTGATCTACTTAAACTAGATGAGATAAATTTGACATATTACTTGGAATCAATGGCAGCCATTCATCATTTTACTCATCCAGTTCATCCAGGTTCATCAAAATATGAGTTATCTAGACCTCTCTTCACTATTTAATAGACAAAATAATAAATAACTTTATTTTGTATTTCATCTGCAAATCAAAGAAAACTTAATTTCAACGAGCAAATTATAACTAATTTACAAAAATATAAAGGGAAATTTTCATTCAAAAACTTTAAATATCAAAAATATAATTCTGCGATTTTTTCAAATTATTTACTGTTCACTTGTAATATTGACATTTGGTGTACCTCAAATATGAAAACTATAAAAATAAACCTTACTCGGCCTAAGGCGGCTGAATGGCAAAAGGGCTGGCCAGGTAGTCTGGAGGTCCTGGGTTCGAATTCCGGCATATGGACATGTATATTTGTGTTGTGTGCTCGTCTGTATTTGTAATGAATACGCTATGACAGAGCAAATGCACGATGGTCCTACTGGTTTGCTTTGGCTGCCCGCTCAGAAATCGACATCGACACTAGACCAGGGTTCGAGGCCTAATTAGCTGTGTTAAAGCTCCACGGAGACTATCCCTCTGAGGGATACAGACGTATAAACTCGTCATATGATTGTAAGGCTATCTAGCAGCATACATAGTTTTTATAAATTTAATAATTTTATTAAAATTTAAAGCACGGAGGTGTCATTTATCTAATACATAATTTTGTTTTCGAAAATTTAAGAAATTTAATTTTCAGTTAAAAATTTTAATTCAAATCTCATGCAGTGAAAACAAGTTTACACTTCAGCCAATTTGCTTATCCCTCAGAGGTGGATAGCCGGAAAAACGTATTACATATTCTTACCGCAAAGAATATTCAAAACTGACTTTCTTGTTACATCCTGTATAAATCGGGAAATACCAAATCTTCCTAATAATAGGGTACTTGACAATATCGCTAAAATACCTTCCAATATTAATTTAATTATAGTTTGAACCCAAATATAACAAACGTATATATTTTTTTGCAAAATAAATCTTTAAATAATTAATAAAAATCATTTTCAAATGGCTTTTTTTCATCGGTACGTCACGTGATCACAAACACGTCGATTTGGCTGACGTCACTAGTATGTATAAACACTCCGGTGTGATATTTTTTTGTTTGTAAGTAAACTGGTTTTAATCTAACTTACTATTAAAATAAGAATTATATAGATAATGGGTGGAGGTTTTACAGAAGAGGATAGTTCAAATTTGCTTAAAGTAGATTCCAAAATGGTGTTTCAAAGTTTGTTTATAGTTACTAGTGACATCATAGATACCACGTGACAGCCACAAAGCGTTTTCGGGAGTGATTTTTCGCGTCCTAATTTTAAAATTCATTTTTCCCCTTTTTATGGGGTATTTGAAAAAAAGAAAAAATACGGGTCTAATATTTTTGGCATAAGAATATTTTAAGCCAATAATTTTTTTTTAAGTCAAGTGTCATATTGAGTTCTCACTTCCACTTACAGCTGTGACAAACCCACTCCCTCACCATGTGCGTTCGCCGACTTCTTAATTCGAAGGTAATTGTCTTTTAAATGTCGACTGTTTTCTGGATGATTGGGCGAACGGGAAAACGGATGTGTTTGGGTTTCAGAAAAAAGTTTAACCGATTCAGAATAAAAAAAATCGGGGGAAATTAGTTCGCGTGGTAACCGAAGTTCTGTGTTCAGAGAGTTCGTTCGCGATTTGCTGATTACTTTTCGTGCATTGATTGAACGAAAGTGTAAGAGTCAATATTAGGAAAAAGGTCAATTTGTGTCTCAATCGACTTATTTAAAAAAATTGTCTCTTAACATATTTTTCTTATTTGGTAAATATTTTTTGCTTTAAATACTGATAAAATCATTACATTTTGTGTGTACTTCTAATCGGCAACAAAATCATCATTTCGGTAACAAATAATTCTTCTAAAAAGTTAACGGTTTGGCAAATTTATAAGATTTGTATAAAAAATTATTTTCTCGTATTGTCAAAATGGAAACCACTTTGACTTCTTTATGACCACGAAAACTATCATTTGATAAAAAAATATTGTATATTTATATTATTTCTAGGGTGCGTTACTGATATTACCTACTCATATAAGGTGGTTTATTTAAATTTTTTCTATCAAATTATTATAGCCATATACTCAATATTATTAATTAGCGCATTATTTTTGTATTTTAATTAAAAGAAGCTTTTTCTTGAGTGACATCGTGTCACACACGTTGGATGACGTTTTCATTTTTTTATAAAAAACAGTTTTTTGCGTTGTTGTTGTGTTTTGATTAGCTGATGATCTATAGAACTAATGATTTGATAATGCTATTTCTAAGACATGTTACGCGGCAACAAAATCTAACGCAGCGAAAGAGTTAGAGGGTTTTAAAGGATGGTTAGTTTTAGTTTTGAATTATCGTCGCACTAGAGCTACATGAGGGCTATTGGCGACGGGTGTCATAATTTAGAACCTCAGTCAAGTGACGATCCGACACCTGGTTAGGCACCCAACGCAACTTTTAAGTTTAAAGGATGAAACTCTTCTTTTTTCTTTAATAATTTTTAAAAATCGCTACTGGTGTTTCAGATTTAATAAAATAACCATATTTTAGCTTCAGAATGCAGCTTAAATTCTAGTTGACTTGCATTGAAAATTGAATCTCGAATCCATCGATTTTCAGTTTGACACCTGATAATAACTCAACATCTCGGGGCGCTAACTTTGTTGTTGGTCTAAGAGAACCTTTCCTAAAAGTTAAAAGTTAACTATATAGTAAACTATTACCTAATTAAGGCTAGAAGGCAGCACAAATCTTGACGTGAACCTACTTCTTAACAGTGATGTCAACTGAAACTAGCGCCATCTTGAAACCTCAAAAACAAATTACAAAAAATAAGATTTCTCCAAGTTTTTTGTCTTTTTAAAGAAAGTGTGGAAATTTTAAGAAATTGTGACCAATTCTTCCTTTATTCCCTTTCTTCCAAACAAGAGATAAAGAAAGACAAGGAATTTTCTCTTTCTCTAAAAAAAAGGAGTTTTACCGAGTTTACACGATTTACTTGAAATCGAGTTTGCCTCTTCCACAGTGTGGGGAATTGAAAAATATTGACTGTGGTTTAGCAGCTCGGACGTGGGAACTAAACAAGGGCATGAAAAGTTGTTTGCAGATATATCGATTCTTTTTTTGGTTCTGGGAGTATAAAGGAAAGTGGCTTTTGATGTATGGGTATATTTTTGGGGAGGATCAGTGGAAACTACTGTTTGTTTCTTGAAATAACGTAGAAACAAATGTAGGAATATATAAATGAATGAAAAATGGCACAAACAATTTAATATGTACAGCCGGTTTCAACCTAATCTTCTAAAATTGATAGTAAATAAATCAAGTTTATGTTGTTTAAATTTTGTTTTATTAAGAGGAGAATTATTTTACAAACACTTGATTAATTACTAATAATGCAGATATCACAAAGCTTAAATATATATATATATATATATATATATATATATATATATATATATATATATATATAATATATATATATATATATATATATATATATATATATATATATTATATTATATATATATATATATATATATATATATATATATATATATATATATATATATAATATATATATATATATATATATAATATTATATATATATATATATATATATATATATAATATATATATATATATATATATATATATAATATATATATATATATATATATATATATATAATTTTATATATTATTTTTATATATATATATATATATATATAATATATATATATAATATATATCGATATCTAAGATTCACATAGAATGTATTAGGACGTTATGGAATAATAGATATTATTCGAAATAATATTTCATAATCGTCACATTAAAAATATTTAATTCAAAAACTCTAATTTTGTTTCATGAATTTAAAAATTTCCATTATTCGAACAAATACCGCACACATGGGTATATTTTAAATTCACTCCCTAAATATGCAAACCGGGGTAGATATTTACTCCAGGCAAACTTTGAACTACGTTTTTAAGCTGGTAAATGGCATTATTGACTACCAAAAAACGAGTTTTCACTACTAAACTTTAATAAAATTATATTTGCTCTTCAAAATTACCTTCGGCATGAAAAAACAAACCAAACATACTTAATGAGACAAATCGCTGCTTTCAGAACGATTTCAAAAGCGAACAATTATAGGGTTAAAGATCTACCTCTAATTATAGTTTAAATTATAGTTTCTAGGTTATTAAGTTTTAGCATTTCAATTTTCAGTTTTACATACACTGTTAAAAATTAGGCACTTTGTTTCACCAAAAATATGGTTCTTAGTAGCTGCAACGGCTGTGTGGTGAAACGTTAAACCATATTTTTGGTATTCAGTTGAACCGTTTCTCAGGTTTTTGTTTCCAAATCCAGAAAAATGGTTCAACCAAACACCGAAAAAAAGGTGAAAAATTTTACCATACAGCCGTTGCAGCTACTAGGAACCAATATCATGGTGAAACCAAGCACAACTTTTTTAACAGTGTAGAAATGAATTTTCATGGCTGTCTACACCACATCCCGATCCAAACAAAAACATCAAAATATAAACTTTCTACCAGTTCTACGAATGCTAGCTACAAAAATCATCTAAAATTACGTTACTTAACATTCATATGTATAAAGTTTTCATTTCCCAAAACAACAAAGCATATAAATTCCAATCTCTTTTATTATAACCATTCGCCAGCCCAAATGCTCCATTCCGCAGAATAAAAACCGCCATTCCAAAAGACACTTGAGCAACATTTTGAAAACTGTTTTCCGCCTATATCTCTTACTCAACACCCTAAAAAAATAATCCCCATGGGCGGAATTTAATAACCCTCAGGACCGAAACACCCCGTACAAGTGGGGGACAACTCAAATAATGGGGTTTAATAAATGCAGGCTGCTTGGGTTCGGCTCTTATGTTGCACTGTTTCGGTCGCAATATGATGGGCTAATCTTATTGGTGTTTTTGAACAGTTGTTTCAAACGGAGTGGATCGTTGTGTTCTTCTACCAGAAATGGATTTGGGTTGGTTTACGTGCCAGAAAAAAAGGAATAGAAATAGAGGTGCAGTAACCCTATTCAGCAATGTCAAAATATAAACACGTTTTCTGGTTGCACTTCACGTGATATTAAAGCATTTGACGACAGAATTGTCGCCCAATACCTTAAATTAAAATATTTTTCTTTGTTTTTTTATACCAAGACTTATTATTTCCTAGTATGCAAATGGTAATATATATTTATGTAAGAAGATAGCAAACTTAACCATAGAATATACGCAATAAATATTTAAAAGCTTTTAAACCTATTAATAAAAGAGCATTTTGAAATGTTTAAATATCTAAGCGCAGAAATTTCTTAAAACAAACAACAAAAAAACCCACATAGAAAATTACTTTGTTATATTCACACAAAAAAATTAAATTTGCTCCTTATTATTTTTAAACGACTACTTTGTTTCGCAAGCAGATTCTAAGTTGGCCAGTATGACACACTTTGTGGTCACGTGGTTTAGTTTTGTGAAACTTTTAAACTAAAATTTAAATTGTGTTTCCGCTTCTATACAGACTGGTTGCACTCTTTTTAAATTCGTTAGCACATGGGTAGCAGTCCACCTAGTAAACATTATTCACCTGAGCGACATCGTACGCTAAAGTCGTGACCTCAGAGAACCTTGCCCAGTTAATTATTCTAGCTCTGGGGCCATACGCAATAACTATAAAGGCTTTTAAAACATACTAAACATAAAGCCATTTTGACATTTTTAAATATCTAGGCTCAGAAATCTCTTTAGCTGACTGACTGAATAAACTGTTGGAAATTGCTCGGTTATTTTCACAAAGAATAACAGAAATGAAGTGCAGCTGTTAGCGTAGTAAAACTCACTCCACCCAGCAGATGGAATTGTCGTATTACGTCCTTTTCGAGTTGCAATTTCATGCCCACTCAAAATGTTTTCTCTCAATGGCGGATGATATTCAGTTATGAGACCGCAGCTGCGTATTATGAGCAGCAGATGAATCGAAATTGCATTTTTGACACTTTGGGTCTTTTCCAGTTGCTTTTTTGATAGGAGTTGGGGGTTTTGCAGAAGAAGAAATTTCGACGAACTTTGAAAGGTTTGAAAACATGTGGATATTTTAAAATGTTAGTCTTACTTCACCAATAACAAAACTAAATCACAAACAAACTACTTCAAACAAATTACTAAATAAAACAAACCCCAACTACTTTTGCTAGTAGTGAAACTATTTCTGTTCAAAGAATTTCACAGTCTGATACGTCACGATATCCGTCGTGTTCCGATTGTCGGCCTTCCGAAGAAAAAGTACGAAATCTATTCCTGCATGTTCGACTATACTTTTGAGGACCCCAACAGGTTTCGTTCCTTTTTAGTCGGAACAACCGACAACCCGAACCAGACTGAGTGTGACGTGACAGAGAGCTTCTCTGGCCTTATTAGTTCAGCTGACCATGCTTCAACACACGATATCTTTGGCGCATCATTTCAAAGGGCCAACAATGTTGAAAAGTCTGAAATACAAAACTTTCGTATTGCTAATGAGAGAAATTTATAGAAAACATCATTTCATTACAATAAAACACGATGACATTACTAACTACACACTCTTCGTTATCATCCTTGACAAACTTAATTGGCACTCGAGCAGTGGAAAGTTAAAGTGTTTTTGAGATGCATTGTCGTGACCACTTTAAATTATATCTCATTAGTGGGTGACATTATAGGAATGCTTTGGTTAAAATTAGACTATTTAACCTTTTAAATAAAATTAAAGCACCTTAGAATTAAGAGCTTCTGAAGGACTGTCACTTTTACTAAAAACTAAAATATTAATAAAATTAGTCTTTTTTTATAATCCAGGGAAATAAATACTATTTATTCAAGTCAACAATCGTGTGCAAAGTCACGCTCTTTAGAAACCAGTATGCATAATTTAGTTTTTTTTAAAGCCGAAGTGTGTAAAAAAAAACGGTTTTGCACTGCTTTATCTTACGTTAGGAAAACTATTAAGCGATATTAAAATTTTGTATTCAATATTCAAAATATTATTTTTTTGCCCGTGATTATAAAATATCACGCATCCAAATTTGTGCGTAAATTGAACTTTTATAAACTCTAGGAAAATTATTCGCCTTGCTCATGCCACCAATAAACATAATTTCGTCCATAAAATAACTATCATTTATGCGCATTTAAAGTGTCTTGTAAAACTTTTTTACGTATAAATTAAAATTAATTACAAAGCGTCACTACCTAACATATTTTAAATCAAATGAATGGGAAAGTATATATTAAAAAAACAAACTTGGGAGATACAAAATCTTCTTACAATATGAACCAAAATAAATTTATTTCCAACAAACGACTAAAAAGTTAGTCATTATATAACTTTGTCAATACTTCTTTTAGATGCTAAACAAATTCATAATAATTTTTTTTTACCCATACTTGTTTAAACTTTGTATCATTTTCAAACTAGGAAATCGTTTAAACTATTTTTTTTCAAAGTGTAAGCATACTTTTAAAGATGATATTTAATAAAAACAAAATATAAGATGATTATGTTAGACTTACTTTTTGACAAATATGTCAGTTACAGGTTTATCGCTTCAAAAAATACGTGATTTTTAATACGACTTTTAAATCCTCTGATTTTCTTTTTAGTTAAATCATGCATAATTATTTCATAAGATGGCAAATAAATTTAACTGAAATAATTTACTTTAAGAATACCGTGCGTAAGTCACGTATTAAAATAAAGCTCTGAGTTGAAGTAAAAAACCAATGAGGTAAGAAGAGGGTAGATTATGCTGTCGAGTTGATTACAGGACTGTAAAGGGAAGCCATTAATACCTTCAAAAGTAAGCCCAAAATTCCAGAAAAGTAAATATTTAGCAGCAGTAATAAATTCCAGTATAAGGTAAAAGTTTTAGTTGTGGTATTAAATAAGAAACTTATTTTTAATAGAGTTTTATGAAAGGTTTCAAGTGTACTAATAGTTATTGAATTCCCCGTAAAATAATCTGCTTTTGAACAATCTTCTTGTGTATTTATATCTAGTATAACCTCTTGACTTCTGAGCAAAAACCTACACATATTTGTTGTAGAAATGTTTTTTTTTAACAAATTTATATTTATAAGTACGTTTTGCAAGTAATTTGGAATAACTTAACTATTAATATTGGCTTGACACAGCTCAATTTAATGCAATTTAGGTTTCAAGCCCCAAAAATACATGATTGTTTTTTTCTATGAATACAAAACAAGCCCTCTGAAATTTTTTTGTAATTAATTATTAATTTAAAATTTTTAAATGCAAAATTCCTTTAAAAACAATTCCTGAATTTTTTTACAAGACGTCATGTTACGTCATTTTTTATACAAATAAACGACTTATTCCTTTATTGCTGCAATAAAACGCTGAAAAATAAGAAACCTGATCGTTTAAAATAAGAAAGTTAATGTAAAAAATACTGTAAAATGAAGTTTTGAAGTTAATTCCACAAAAGTCTTCGTATGCGCATTTCTGGAATAACGATGCCAAAATAACTTTTTTAAAAAAAGAGATGGTCAGGTTTTATTTAGTCTTAGTTCGTTTCTATTTAGCATTAGTTTTAAAATGAAAACTTCTACCAAAGTATTGCTTTGCCATCTAAGCAATTGACAGTTGCCAAGCAAGTATGAGAGTCACCATAACAATAAATAAAACAAATTTGTCTTGGTAATATCATCTGGTTATTCAATTATTGATTTTTAGTTTCTCCAAAACATCCAGATGATCTTCGTATCCGATTTATATTTGAGTGGGCTGGAGCAAAAAGGAGCCATATCCACTATTAAAGAAGACTAATTTTCTTCTAAAACACATACACCTGAACTAATTTTAATCGAAAAAAATACCAGGTTATAATTAGGATTACCAGACTTATATACTGCATTTCACAGTACAGTGTAGTTTGTTATTCAACTACATTACGATAAAAATATGCAAAGAGTCTATCTGTTTTAATTTTTTATAGCTTTTCAAACAAAAACATTATAAATAAAATATGATTTATGAAAATTGAATGATGATTTCACAGTCGAAAAGTTAATAGCTGAAACGAAAATGGTCAGGCTACTTTTTGATGATTAGTTTTACAAACTATAATCTTAAGCGAGTTTTTTTTGTTCTGTGCCGTTCAGGTATCGGAAAAATTTATGGTAAACCACGCTTAACACGGAAAAAATTATGAGGTTCATGTGTGTGTAGTTCTAGTTTGCACACTTATACAATAAAATCAAAATAATCGAATTAAAACAAAGTTTTTTGTGCCTTACTTTATAAAATTGGCGATTTTTAGCCAGATTCACTGAAAAACTCGCCAAACATTATCACCTCTTTTCAACCTCTTTTACAAAAAACCCGTAGGTGTCAGAAGTTACGATTATAATTAAATTATCGCAGGAATCCATGCAAAAGGTTATTATTTTTTGAGTAATCCTTTTCATAATTCTAAGACAATGTAATTAACGTTTTTAGATTATTTTTATCACATTAGCATATTGTTCTTTTGAATTCCAGGCTATTAAGACGTACCAAAATAGTGTTCATAACAAAAATGGATGGCTACTTTTTTAAATTTTGCTATTTTTTACGGTTGAAATAACGTTTATGTAAAAATTAACGGGGGTAATTTCATATGTAATAGTATATGTATTATTAAACAAATCATATAAATATATTAGTATCTCATTAAAGGTGAATTATGTATAATTTTTCTGAAAAATAGGTTTTTCGGAAAGATTTCTTTTTCTTTACTGAGCCGCTTTTTTTTAGTTAAATTACTGAAAAAGATCATAACATTAGTATTATCCTATTTATCTTTAAACAAAAACACGGTAGGTAATATTTCGGAAAAAGAAAAATTACTTTTTTAATTTTTAAACTTTTATATATTTTTATTTTATTTTTATTAATTCAAATAATGTTTCATGGTAGTTTTTTTGACATATAGGTTACAAAAATAATTCTTAATTTTTTAAGTAAATAAACATACACTAGATCCTTACAATATTTGTCCATTTGTCACATAATCTAATTATAATATTTACAAGAATGTAGTGGTCTATTTTAAGTTTGAATCACTATACTAGTTTACTGAGGATTTTTTCCCCAAAATTATAGTTCAGATTTTGCTGTAACGTAATGGAATTTGACCCAGACCAACTACTTGAAACTAATTCCGTGTGAATAAAACTATCATTTAAACTGGGCCCAGAAATAATACTAAAATCCAATTAAATTCGAGAAGAATCGACAATTCGACAGCATTTTGCGGTTTTTAAATTTTTTTACTTGTTATAATAAAAACCTTAATAAAAGGTGAAATGACTTATTTGTAATTTTTTAGTAAGAAAAGCATTGTTTAAAGTCACTTTGTTGTTATTGTTTAGAAAAAATTTTGTTTAAAATTATCTTGTTGTTATTGTTTAGAAAAAGTATTGTTTAAAATTATCTTGTTGTTATTGTTTAGAAAAAGTATTGTTTAAATTTATCTTGTTGTTATTGTGTAGAAAAAGTATTGTTAAATTCATCTTGTTATTGTTGTTTAGAAGATTTTTTGTTTGAATTTATCTTGTTGTTGTTATTTAGTTTAAATAATGTAATTTACATTGTTTAAATTAATTTTATTATTGTTTTTTTAAGTATGGTTTAAAGTTAACGAACCTCTACAAAACTCTTCTCCAATACATTGTCTGTTGTGTTTGATAAAGGAAATTTACAAAGGGGTTTGTAGGCAATCGTAAAACTAATGACGTCACTAGTTTGCTAATGCATGGCGCTTTCTACATCAATGATGTTCTAATAACATTTTTTATTCTTAATTTTTTTTAGTGCATGGCGTAAGCTTTGTATTGTTGGAGTGATGGAATAATCAGTATGTTTGGCAAGTTAGTTAACCGTTTTTCAAAAAGCAGATATAAAGAGTTCAGTGGAAGAACGTGCTAAATGACAAAAAGGCGAAAACGAGAAAATGAGCGTTGAAGTTTTTCGTTTGCACTTAGATACGTTAAAAAAGATACTTTCAAATTGTAAAAAATGTACTTAACTTTAAGTTTATGAAAAGGGGAAATTTTTTATCTGTAAAGGAGATAGTAACATGTTCTTTGACACAAAAATCTAAATTTTTTCAAAAATGTTATTTAGCACTTTCTTTCACTAAGCGCCTTAATTATGAGCTTACAAGGTAATGTTTTTTATTGACGCATCTTTTATAACTGACGTGTTTTTAAAAGTGAAATGAAAATTGCAATTTATATTTTGTAGTTGATTTGGTTATAGCTTTTATGTTGACGTAGCTTTCTTTATAATTTTCTTGGAGTTGTATTTTGCAAAGAATTCTATGGTAGGGTAGAGACTGAACCTAGCAACAGCACCATGGACCAACACGGAGACAATATAGGATGGCATGTGGGGCTCGATGGCCGAGTGGTTTGGATCGCAGGCCATAACGCTAGCAGTCCGCGCGCTGTAACAGGTGCGGGTTCGATTCCCGCCTTTGCCTTGGGTGTACTTCCTTTCTCAGTAACAAAATTATAAATTCACTAGCACTTTTGCCACTCTATTCGGGCTCCGTAGTGAGCCATGACTGCCGATAGCAGCTCAGTACGAGTCGTTCCTCTACCCTACTATAGAACTCTTTGGTATTTTGTAAATGCTGAAATTTTGTAAACTACTGATGATGTATTTCTAGTTGACGTAGTATTTTGAAATACAACCTTCAGAACATGAGATTATACTTATGTTTATTGCATTCATAAATTTCGGGCATTTCAAATAATAATTTTTTTTATCATCTTTTCTAATATATTTTAACTTTTTGTTTTCAATTTTTTATCGTTTACTTGGATCACTGGCACCAGTTTAAGTACACGGAATTTTCTTTTCTTCCATTTTAAGATACGAAGTCTATTTCTCGGATCCTGAATCAAATAGAATTTTAAATAAGGAGCTTAACAAACTGAAGCGAGGAGAGGATTTAGGAATTTTCGAGGTTTTGAAAAGAATGTTGAAATATTACTCCGAGTCAATGTTGGAGCAGGCTTTCTGTTCCGGTGTAATAAACCGTGAAATGTGAACATTTGTTTGAAATGCTGTGCTAAGTTTTATCCAATGGGGGCGTCTGAGAAACAGCGAGTTAAGAACACTTTTAGTTATGTACTTTTCTTCCTCATACTTTCGGTCGGTTGGTTGGTAGATATATATTCAGGTTTGTGTGCTTGGTCAGAGACCCGCTTATAAACCTTCGTCAAGTACGACAGTAATACACAACACACACACACACATAAGTAACAGATTCTGCCATCTATCGCCACCACCACAATTTAGACATGTTCCTGAAGGGGAGGGAAATAGTCTCTAGGGACCTGTACCCGTGGGAAACTGCGCAATAACCGTCCACAGGACTTTCGGATCCACAGATTTAACGAGCACGTACTCCGCATATACTCGGTGGGTCTTCAGTGGTATCGGGACTCGATCGCGGGACCTTCCGATTCCGAGAACGAGGCCTTAACCAGCATACTTTCGGTTAGGTTTGGTTTGGTAGTACGTTTCCAGCCGTCTATTTATAGACTCTATGGAGCTTTAAAGAAGCCAATCATGTCTCGTAATGTAGTACCCTGCTCAAGTGATTAGGTCGCCACCTGAGCGCGCACCAAAAGCAAACCAGTATCGCCATCATGCGCTTCTTAGAGATTTTCGACTCCATATATTTATTGAGCATGTATGTCACAGTGAACTCCAAATATCCATGTCCATGCCGGGATTTGAACCAGGGACTTTCTGCCTGGCCAGTTCTCTGACCATTCAGCCACCCAGTCGGCAACTTTCGGTTAATATGGACTCCTCATTCCTTATATCGAATTGAGTGAGGCTAGCGTAGACATTCGATTTTGTGGATTAGGAATTTTCATTGCCGGTTGGTTGAGTGACGCTTTCGTGACAGTCATGTAGTCCATTCGACACAGAAAGAAATATGTCTGAGGAGTTCTCCATTCATAAGCGAGCTGCTCTATAGTTATTTTTTCGTTATGCATGATTAGAACGCAGTTTACAAAACAACCTCCCCCCCCCGCTTTTTTTAAAACAATTTTTAAAACAGTTTTGGTTTATCCTGATTTCCATTATAAATGGGTTAATTTATCCTATGTGATTTAATATAACTGAGTTCAAGTAACGTCTTTAGATTTTCAAATGATAAATTATATTATATGTTATTTCCAATAACCAAAACGCAACGAACCTAAGAAAAAGTAATTGCATTTCACACAAAGTAAATAAGTTGACAAAATGTAGAAGAATATTGAATTGAACTTCATAAAATGGTATTTATTGAATCAAAATGACATTTCAATTTAAAAACGATTTATTATTCAAAAAATAAATATTAAGGGATGTGTTAAGAGATTGAATAGCAAAACATCTAGTCAAATTAAAATTAAGTTTTTGAATACATGGTATACAAATAAACTAGAACCATCAAAATTTATTTGCATCAGAGAATGCATTGATTGGGCAGAGACCTCAACACTAGCTGCAGTGATGTTTCTCTTCAAGATGCGAATGCAGTGGCCAGATATAAGCTTAGAGAAAAATCCATTCAGACCAAACATCTTCTCTCTGAAATAACTGCGAACAGATCTACTCTTAAAACCATAACTAGGCTGAGAACCGGACACCACAGGGGTATGAAGATAGATGGCAAGAAGATCTATAGAAGCTGTGAACATTGTCCTGATACACAGCTTACGCCTACTCACATCTATGAGTGTCCGGCTATGAGCGCCAGCCTGAGAAAGATTGGAGTACTGCCGACTATGCTAGATCCGTATGGAGACAACATCAAGCAAGTCGTAGAAGAAATTATCAAAATTCACGGACACATATAGAGTTCGACTCTCATGGACACGACAAAAAAAATGCATTGATTTCTCGAGAAATATAAATTTATTTTTGAAAAAAAAATTTATTCTAAGTCTATTCGAAGTCTTTCTTTAAATAAGCCTTTGACGCAATTTTGTTGAAGAAAATCATCATTTTGTGAGAGTGATTTCTGTAAAAAATTATATTTAAATTTTGAATGTAATTGCTATTTCTAATGCTTATTTTACCGTTAAAAGCAAAAGGAGTTAAGCCCTTAGAAACACTTTCATACACACTTTTTTCTCAAGAAAACTCAAATGGAAATGTTGTATGAAGGAAATTTCTGCTTGGAGATAAAACACATTTTTTTACATAAAGCGATTTATTTAAAAGGCATTTTACATTTTGAAAGATACAGTTTTATAAGGCATATTTTGATTAATAGTAATATTGTAAACCTAAGTAAAACCCATTTATTTAATTATATACAAAAGTAAAAATATATTTATTTAGTTTTAATGTTTTGTTTTTTATTGTTTGTTTTTAATTTTCACAAATTGCCAGAATCTACGAGAGCAATATATAATTAAAAATTTATTTAAGCTTTCTAAATAATGAAGAAATAAATACAATATAAATATTCAGTTTATATGTTGACGCAATACGAATATATGATATTTTGGGGGTGAAGTAAATAATTGAAGAGTTAAAAAATTGAATGGAACTGGCACAGAGCATTCTATATTTATGTATTTAGAAAATTGTAGTTTTGTACAAAGTATTATATTTCTTGAACTTATCGATGTATATCACATTATAATTTGTATTATTTGATGCAAGTTAAAATTCGAATGCATATGTTTCAAATCAACATGAAATGAAATAAAAATTTGCGAAGTGTACTAATATTTAAGAATATGTTTGTAAAAAAAATATTGCACATGCATATGTTATTATTTTATTTATTAATTATAAATTGAATAAATTTGTAAAAAAATATTGCACATGAATATGTTATTATTTAATTTCTTAATTATAAATTGAATTAATTTGTAAAAAAATATTGCACATGAATATGTTATTATTTAATTTATTAATTATAATTTTAATAATTAAGTACATATTAATATGTGCTTTAATTTTTTATAGTTAGTTTCAAATATTATTTAAAATTAAAAATAGTAAAAATAAGAGGAATTTCCGAGAATCTCTTACATCTATTTACAAAATACTACCCCATAAATGTTCTTATTTGCTAAACATTGATCACATTAAATTTTAAGTATCTTCAAAGAATAGCCACTTATTACTCGTCGCCTACTTAAAAACCCATTTTATTCTTTTTTATCACGAAAACATTTTCTATTTTTTTAAAATCTTTTATTATTTTTTATTTTTATAGTTTTTTCATTATTTTAATCGACAAAAACGCAAAGCTGTAGCATATTTTAAGAGGTTTTTTTTTAAAGTTTTTTAGCGACGAATTTCTCGAATAATTGCATTCATTAACTACCTTAGCGTTAAATTTATAGGAATTTTGACGTAGGAAATGATTGTACATTTTAGTTTTGTATTTTCTTTCAGCTTGATCTATGATTAGTATGCTGAATTTCTAATTATTTTTTCATACTTTTGATTTTAATTACGTGTTGCTTTTAAATATATATAACGTTTCGTGTTAAGCTTTTAAAATAATTCAGGATTATAATTTGCGTCTAGCGTAAGTTTTTGTGTAATCTTCTTTTGTGAAAAATAGAACTATTTTTTTAAAATGATTTTTTATTATTGAGACTAACAATTGACCTAAAACTTGTAAAGTCAATTACAAAAATTTAAAAGAAAAAATTGCAAAATAAGCTATATATTTTTTATTTTATGATATTTGAGGTGAAAGTAATTTGCAATTTTATGATTGAACCCCTTTTCATACTTCAGTTAGTGTTTTTTTCGTTTCTTTGGAGTCAATAATATTCGTGTAATGGTAGTTTCTTGAGTTTGGAAAATTATTTGAAATGTAAGCATGATCCTAGTTATGTTTTTTTTGTAATTTAGAACATTTCTAACGCAATTGTAGGTTCAACTAAACGATGTTTATAATTTTTTTTGTCATTTGGTTACAATTTGCGAAAGTATGAAATATTGCTACGAAATTGTAAAAAAAAATTGATAAAATATCGACTAAAATGGTTTAAAATATTCCAATAAAGGTTAAATAAAATAATTGCAATATGTGTAAAAATATGCATATGTATTAGAAGTTTCATTGATTTAATATAAATTAAGGGGAATGGCCGCGCTGGACCGGGGTCTCCAAAGTAAAATGCATCAGTGTTAATCCTATAGAGAAAAAAATATTTCTCTGTCACATTTCTCCGGCTGTATTGAATATTTTTACAAGCGGATTTTTTTTATGTGATAAATGTGCCTGACTTACAGGTCCCGATCTTCCCACTTTTTGAAATTGGTTCGAATATTTTTTTAATTTTCAATAAATAATTTTACACAAAATATTCGGAGCAATTTCAAAAAGTGGGAAGTAAGTTATCTACATTTATTATTTAAAAACCACCGTTTGTAAAAATATTCAATACAGCCGGAGAAATGTGTCCGAGAAAATAGTTTTTTTCCTATTGGATTAACACTGAGGCCCTTGAGTTTGGAGACCCGCGGTCCAGCGCGCCCATTCCCCTTAATACCGCAGTCACAAGTCGCTTCGTAATTTATAACCTCAGTTAAGTGACGATACTTTTGTATACACTGCAGTTTGCACATCAATGTCAGAAATGTTTTCCATCAACATCCCAATTCAAATATGTTTAGTTTGTTAATTAGTTTGAATTATCGTCGCACTAGAGCTACACGAGGGCTATTGGCGACGGGCGTCGTATTTTAGAACCATAGTCAAGTGAAGAGCCGACACCTGTAATTCAAATCTGTAAAACATGTTTTCCTTCGCTATGACATTCTAAGAACAGAAGCATTCATGCAGGGTGTACAAGTCAGTCACGGGAAAAGTCCAGAAAATAAGGGGAAAAAAATCGAACGTATACATTTTTAAAGCATCTTGTTGTCCTTTTGTAAGTAGGCATGCATAAAGTATAAATCTAAATTTAATGTATTTTTACATGTTTTTCATTTCTTATTTTACAGTATTCATGTATCGTTATTTTTGTGTTAATGATCATCACAGTCATCACCATTATGGATATCATCATTACCCTATAACTACTACTACTACTTGTTCTCTAAAGGATGTAGATGTATAAATCCGTTACTTTTATGTCCGATTTTTCATAAACACAGTATTTTCTTTTTAAAATTTATAAGTTTTATAAGTTTACTTAATTCAAACTTTTTTGAGTATGAATTGGTCATTTATATTTTTTCTGCTACATAAATATAATTTAATTAAAAAAATTAGTTAAACTTTTAAATTATATGTAGTAAAAACAAGTTTACACTTTAGACAATTCTCTTTTCCTTTAGAGAGGCTAGTAGTATAGTTTCCTGTATGGCTCCAATGCTTGGACAATTGATGATTAACATTTAACTCTTTTGAATGTGTATTATAAACCGAAAACAATACTAGAACTATTATCAGTATAGCTAATTATAAAAAGCATCATTTAATGTTATTTTAGGTCAAAGTAAGTAGTAACTTTGTGATTGAATAGTACTTGCTATTTCAGTTAATATTTTTTCTTTACTTTGGGGATGGACAGACGGAAAAACGTACAAGGAGAAGAAAAACAAGTGCAAAAGATAGGTATCTGATTTCGTATCTTTTTATTTAAATAGTACGAATACAACCAAATTTGGAAGCGGGGTACAGACAAACGGACGAAAATTAAGGTACGTCAATGACCAATGTGTATATTTAAAAAAAATCTTTCGAATTAAAAATGAAAATAGACTTGAAATGAATCATAATACTATGATTTGATAATAAGGTTCGAATTTTAATTAATCACATTATATTCAGAAAAATAACACAACACATAATTCTGTAATTATATGTATAAAGTGTACATATTTAAATATTTGATTTTTGCAAAATAAATATTATTAGTTAATAAGTAATACAAAATAACGTTTGCAAAGCAAACTGACACGCACTCAAATATTTACAGGACTTGTTTTTATATAGAAGAGTTACAAATATCTACTTTTTCATGCGAGAATGAAAAATATCAATAACTAATTCAAGTTAAAAACTCAAAAAATAACCACGATAAATGTTTTTCTAAGAAATAATCTCTGAAAATCCCTTTTCTAACTTATTGCAAATGTTTCTAGATAACTTCAGGTTTAGAGAAAAATCGGGATTTCAGGTGTATTTTTGTACTTGTTCAACCAAACCAATTTCATTTCATCTATAAATAACTTAAAATCACTTGACTTAAGGGCTTTTCTTAGATATTTAAGTACAGATTTAGTCTTATTACTTCCAGGTAATGCGGAGAAATATTCCTTTAGTATTTCGGAAAGATTCAAACAAGATATTGGCATTTTTATCCGTGTTTTTCTCATAAAAGCTCCGGCGGTTTTGACAAACTTCTAAGTGATTGTAGTTTTTTAAAAATTGGTTTATGTCTCTCTACTTCAAATTAGCAGCTAATTGAAGAGCTTAGTGGAAGAACGTGCTAAGTGACAAAAAAGTGAAAACGAGAAAATGAGCTTCAAAATTTTTCGTTTGCACTCAGGACTGTTGAAAATGGAGCTTGTAAAGCGTAAAAAATATACTATATTTAAATTTTATGAAAAAGGAAAAACTTGTTATCGTTAAAGAAGTTGTTAATATGTTCATTGACACAAAAATCTCATTTTTTTCAAAAATGTCACTTAGCACGTTCTTCCACTAAGCTCTTCAATTGTAAAGATAATTAAAACATATGGGAAAATTTAAGGAAATGCTTTCTTCTATTGCTGAAGTGCTGAAAAGAGGATGCGAGAATTAAGAAATATTCTAATTTACTTGTAGGGATTTAATATGGTAACAAATCCTAAACAAATCAGCTAAGTATTTTTGAACGAAAATTACTCAAGAATATTTTTGTTGAAGTCAATATCGATGGTCAGATGCATAGATACAACAATGAACTATATAATTTATGTAAGGAAATTGACATTGTAAGTTTTTGAAAATTCAACAAATGAAATTTGCCGGACATATATGCAGAATGCAGCTCTAACTTATAGAATTTTAACAACATTGCAATAAGAATCAGAGCAAATAATAAATTAGTTCAAGTTTTTGGATCATTCTATGCGAAATCAATAACATCAAATAATCTATCTACATCTAATAATCTAATAAGTCACACTTTGACATTTGCAATATTTTTTTGTGTCTATATATTCATAGTAGCATAAATATATGTTTTTATTTTCTTTCTAATTCTATTATATTCGATATTCAATGAGTTATTTGTATTACATAACCAAATAACTTTTTTAAATAAATTAGTTAAAGTTTTTTTTTATCATTCTGTGCGAAATAAATAACATAAAATAATCTTACCATCGCAACTTATAAAACTGCAAAGAACTATAAGAACGCTAGTAAAATTGTGAAAAAAATAACAAAAATGATTATAAAAAATTAATATTCAAGCTTAAGTTGTGCGGGATTAATTTCACATGATTTCTTGGTTCAATATTATTTTGAAGTATTGAACTTCTACTACAATTTAATTAGAAGATATAGATTAGAAGCTGTAGTATCTTACATAGTAGGATAGTATACAAGTAGAACAGACCTATTACTTATTGGTACTAAGTCGAACAAGTTGTTCTTTGATAATTTTTTTTCATCTTCATCGAAACTTTGTAGAAGTATCATGTTTTAAATTCATACAAGAAAAAAAAATTCGTTACCATAAAGTGAAAAAAAGTTTTAAAAAAATAGAGAACTGTAGTTTTAGTGTATTTCTAACAGATAAAAAAATAATTGTCTCATTCCGTAATTATTGCTTTCTTAAATATACTAACTGAAAAGTGTTATTACGATAACCTTAAATCCACAAAAAAACCGTTCTTGACCAATAGGTTCAACCTTCTCAGGAGTGCGGGGGTTCGAATCCCACTTACTGCCAGTCATCCTATAAATCGTATCTGTGCTGGAAATAGTAGAAAATCCTCATCACGGATGGGCCCGAGTACACAGGGACGTGCTCGTTAAATCTGTGGAGTCCAAAGTCCCGACGGCGTTAGCGTACGATGTCGCTCGAAGTTCCGTTGGGTGCCCGCTCAGGTGTCGACCTCGTCACTTGACCAGGGTTCTAAATTACGAGGCGTTTATTGGCTGTGTTAAAGCTCCTGAAAGAGGCTAGAAATAGGCAGCCGGAAACGATTACCTTATCTACTTCCGAAATGAGTTCGTTCTCCAAAATTCTGTTATAATCATTCTATTTCAAAGTTATGCAATATTTATTAGTGTACAAGCGTGTGCGAATGCTAGGTTAAATAAATACTACCTTATTCAACGCTTGTAACAAAAATTTATTAAAGAACTCATTAACAAGAAAAGTTATTATTAAATGTAAAACATAAATTAATTCGATAATTACGCACCGCACGCAGGCAGCCAACTTGGTAAAAGTTACTAAAAAGAAGAGAGATAGTCCGGCGTGCAGTTCTTTTATAGAGCAGTTGCGTGCAGTTCTTTTATAGAGCAGCTCGAAGTGTGGGGCTTGGGTAGTAGCATTTTCTGTAGATGAGCGCCACCACGGGTGATCACAAACGAAGAGCGCCACCACCGACAATCTACCGTACTTGTCGTCTCAGCGCGTCGCCACATTAGTGACAAGATTTATCAGTAAAAGTATTTTATGCATTGTAGAGCATGCATTTTCGAAAAATGACGCTTTATTGGTCGCCTAGCACATTTATATCCTTGCAAAATTGCACTGCATTTTCGAACAAAATGTTACCATAGGAAGTGCTACTGCATTTTAATCGCCTTTATTGCTGTTTATAAATTAATATGATTTAAAAACCCATTAAGCCTACTTAAAAACCCATTTTATTCTTTTTTATCACGAAAACATTTTCTATTTTTTTAAAATCTTTTATTATTTTTTATTTTTATAGTTTTTTCATTATTTTAATCGACAAAAACGCAAAGCTGTAGCATATTTTAAGAGGTTTTTTTTTAAAGTTTTTTAGCGACGAATTTCTCGAATAATTGCATTCATTAACTACCTTAGCGTTAAATTTATAGGAATTTTGACGTAGGAAATGATTGTACATTTTAGTTTTGTATTTTCTTTCAGCTTGATCTATGATTAGTATGCTGAATTTCTAATTATTTTTTCATACTTTTGATTTTAATTACGTGTTGCTTTTAAATATATATAACGTTTCGTGTTAAGCTTTTAAAATAATTCAGGATTATAATTTGCGTCTAGCGTAAGTTTTTGTGTAATCTTCTTTTGTGAAAAATAGAACTATTTTTTTAAAATGATTTTTTATTATTGAGACTAACAATTGACCTAAAACTTGTAAAGTCAATTACAAAAATTTAAAAGAAAAAATTGCAAAATAAGCTATATATTTTTTATTTTATGATATTTGAGGTGAAAGTAATTTGCAATTTTATGATTGAACCCCTTTTCATACTTCAGTTAGTGTTTTTTTCGTTTCTTTGGAGTCAATAATATTCGTGTAATGGTAGTTTCTTGAGTTTGGAAAATTATTTGAAATGTAAGCATGATCCTAGTTATGTTTTTTTTGTAATTTAGAACATTTCTAACGCAATTGTAGGTTCAACTAAACGATGTTTATAATTTTTTTTGTCATTTGGTTACAATTTGCGAAAGTATGAAATATTGCTACGAAATTGTAAAAAAAAAATTGATAAAATATCGACTAAAATGGTTTAAAATATTCCAATAAAGGTTAAATAAAATAATTGCAATATGTGTAAAAAATATGCATATGTATTAGAAGTTTCATTGATTTAATATAAATTAAGGGGAATGGCCGCGCTGGACCGGGGGTCTCCAAAGTAAAATGCATCAGTGTTAATCCTATAGAGAAAAAAATATTTCTCTGTCACATTTCTCCGGCTGTATTGAATATTTTTACAAGCGGATTTTTTTTATGTGATAAATGTGCCTGACTTACAGGTCCCGATCTTCCCACTTTTTGAAATTGGTTCGAATATTTTTTTAATTTTCAATAAATAATTTTACACAAAATATTCGGAGCAATTTCAAAAAGTGGGAAGTAAGTTATCTACATTTATTATTTAAAAACCACCGTTTGTAAAAATATTCAATACAGCCGGAGAAATGTGTCCGAGAAAATAGTTTTTTTCCTATTGGATTAACACTGAGGCCCTTGAGTTTGGAGACCCGCGGTCCAGCGCGCCCATTCCCCCTTAATACCGCAGTCACCAGTCGCTTCGTAATTTATAACCTCAGTTAAGTGACGATACTTTTGTATACACTGCAGTTTGCACATCAATGTCAGAAATGTTTTCCATCAACATCCCAATTCAAATATGTTTAGTTTGTTAATTAGTTTGAATTATCGTCGCACTAGAGCTACACGAGGGCTATTGGCGACGGGCGTCGTATTTTAGAACCATAGTCAAGTGAAGAGCCGACACCTGTAATTCAAATCTGTAAAACATGTTTTCCTTCGCTATGACATTCTAAGAACAGAAGCATTCATGCAGGGTGTACAAGTCAGTCACGGGAAAAGTCCAGAAAATAAGGGGAAAAAAATCGAACGTATACATTTTTAAAGCATCTTGTTGTCCTTTTGTAAGTAGGCATGCATAAAGTATAAATCTAAATTTAATGTATTTTTACATGTTTTTCATTTCTTATTTTACAGTATTCATGTATCGTTATTTTTGTGTTAATGATCATCACAGTCATCACCATTATGGATATCATCATTACCTATAACTACTACTACTACTTGTTCTCTAAAGGATGTAGATGTATAAATCCGTTACTTTTATGTCCGATTTTTCATAAACACAGTATTTTCTTTTTAAAATTTATAAGTTTTATAAGTTTACTTAATTCAAATTTTTTTGAGTATGAATTGGTCATTTTATTTTTTCTGCTACATAAATATAATTTAATTAAAAAAATTAGTTAAACTTTTAAATTATATGTAGTAAAAACAAGTTTACACTTTAGACAATTCTCTTTTCCTTTAGAGAGGCTAGTAGTATAGTTTCCTGTATGGCTCCAATGCTTGGACAATTGATGATTAACATTTAACTCTTTTGAATGTGTATTATAAACCGAAAACAATACTAGAACTATTATCAGTATAGCTAATTATAAAAAGCATCATTTAATGTTATTTTAGGTCAAAGTAAGTAGTAACTTTGTGATTGAATAGTACTTGCTATTTCAGTTAATATTTTTTCTTTACTTTGGGGATGGACAGACGGAAAAACGTACAAGGAGAAGAAAAACAAGTGCAAAAGATAGGTATCTGATTTCGTATCTTTTTATTTAAATAGTACGAATACAACCAAATTTGGAAGCGGGGTACAGACAAACGGACGAAAATTAAGGTACGTCAATGACCAATGTGTATATTTAAAAAAAAATCTTTCGAATTAAAAATGAAAATAGACTTGAAATGAATCATAATACTATGATTTGATAATAAGGTTCGAATTTTAATTAATCACATTATATTCAGAAAAATAACACAACACATAATTCTGTAATTATATGTATAAAGTGTACATATTTAAATATTTGATTTTTGCAAAATAAATATTATTAGTTAATAAGTAATACAAAATAACGTTTGCAAAGCAAACTGACACGCACTCAAATATTTACAGGACTTGTTTTTATATAGAAGAGTTACAAATATCTACTTTTTCATGCGAGAATGAAAAATATCAATAACTAATTCAAGTTAAAAACTCAAAAAATAACCACGATAAATGTTTTTCTAAGAAATAATCTCTGAAAATCCCTTTTCTAACTTATTGCAAATGTTTCTAGATAACTTCAGGTTTAGAGAAAATCGGGATTTCAGGTGTATTTTTGTACTTGTTCAACCAAACCAATTTCATTTCATCTATAAATAACTTAAAATCACTTGACTTAAGGGCTTTTCTTAGATATTTAAGTACAGATTTAGTCTTATTACTTCCAGGTAATGCGGAGAAATATTCCTTTAGTATTTCGGAAAGATTCAAACAAGATATTGGCATTTTTATCCGTGTTTTTCTCATAAAAGCTCCGGCGGTTTTGACAAACTTCTAAGTGATTGTAGTTTTTTAAAAATTGGTTTATGTCTCTCTACTTCAAATTAGCAGTTAATTGAAGAGCTTAGTGGAAGAACGTGCTAAGTGACAAAAAAGTGAAAACGAGAAAATGAGCTTCAAAATTTTTCGTTTGCACTCAGGACTGTTGAAAATGGAGCTTGTAAAGCGTAAAAAAATATACTATATTTAAATTTATGAAAAAGGAAAAACTTGTTATCGTTAAAGAAGTTGTTAATATGTTCATTGACACAAAAATCTCATTTTTTTCAAAAATGTCACTTAGCACGTTCTTCCACTAAGCTCTTCAATTGTAAAGATAATTAAAACATATGGGAAAATTTAAGGAAATGCTTTCTTCTATTGCTGAAGTGCTGAAAAGAGGATGCGAGAATTAAGAAATATTCTAATTTACTTGTAGGGATTTAATATGGTAACAAATCCTAAACAAATCAGCTAAGTATTTTTGAACGAAAATTACTCAAGAATATTTTGTTGAAGTCAATATCGATGGTCAGATGCATAGATACAACAATGAACTATATAATTTATGTAAGGAAATTGACATTGTAAGTTTTTGAAAATTCAACAAATGAAATTTGCCGGACATATATGCAGAATGCAGCTCTAACTTATAGAATTTTAACAACATTGCAATAAGAATCAGAGCAAATAATAAATTAGTTCAAGTTTTTGGATCATTCTATGCGAAATCAAAACATCAAATAATCTATCTACATCTAATAATCTAATAAGTCACACTTTGACATTTGCAATATTTTTTTGTGTCTATATATTCATAGTAGCATAAATATATGTTTTTATTTTCTTTCTAATTCTATTATATTCGATATTCAATGAGTTATTTGTATTACATAACCAAATAACTTTTTTAAATAAATTAGTTAAAGTTTTTTTTTATCATTCTGTGCGAAATAAATAACATAAAATAATCTTACCATCGCAACTTATAAAACTGCAAAGAACTATAAGAACGCTAGTAAAATTGTGAAAAAAATAACAAAAATGATTATAAAAAATTAATATTCAAGCTTAAGTTGTGCGGGATTAATTTCACATGATTTCTTGGTTCAATATTATTTTGAAGTATTGAACTTCTACTACAATTTAATTAGAAGATATAGATTAGAAGCTGTAGTATCTTACATAGTAGGATAGTATACAAGTAGAACAGACCTATTACTTATTGGTACTAAGTCGAACAAGTTGTTCTTTGATAATTTTTTTCATCTTCATCGAAACTTTGTAGAAGTATCATGTTTTAAATTCATACAAGAAAAAAAAATTCGTTACCATAAAGTGAAAAAAAGTTTTAAAAAAATAGAGAACTGTAGTTTTAGTGTATTTCTAACAGATAAAAAAATAATTGTCTCATTCCGTAATTATTGCTTTCTTAAATATACTAACTGAAAAGTGTTATTACGATAACCTTAAATCCACAAAAAAACCGTCTTGACCAATAGGTTCAACCTTCTCAGGATTTGCGGGGGTTCGATCCCACTTACTCCCAGTCATCCTATAAATCGATCTGTGCTGGAAATAGTAGAAAATCCTCATCACGGATGGGCCCGAGTACACAGGGACGTGCTCGTTAAATCTGTGGAGTCCAAAGTCCCGACGGCGTTAGCGTACGATGTCGCTCGAAGTTCCGTTGGGTGCCCGTTTCAGGTGTCGACCTCGTCACTTGACCAGGGTTCAAAATTTACGAGGCGTTTATTGGCTGTGTTTAAAGCTCCTGAAAGAGGCTAGAAATAGGCAGCCGGAAACGATTACCTTATCTACTTCCGAAATGAGTTCGTTTCCCAAAATTCTGTTATAATCATTCTATTTCAAAGTTATGCAATATTTATTAGGTACAAGCGTGTGCGAATGCTAGGTTAAATAAATACTACCTTATTCAACGCTTGTAACAAAAATTTATTAAAGAACTCATTAACAAGAAAAGTTATTATTAAATGTAAAACAAAAATTTAATTCGATAATTAGCGCACCGCACGCAGGCACCCAACTTGGTAAAAGTTACTAAAAAGAAGAGAGATAGTCCGGCGTGCAGTTCTTTTATAGAGCGCTCGAAGTGTGGGGCTTGGGTAGTAGCATTTTCTGTAGATGAGCGCCACCACGGGTGATCACAAACGAAGAGCGCCACCACCGACAATCTACCGTACTTGTCGTCTCAGCGCGTCGCCACATTAGTGACAAGATTTATCAGTAAAAGTATTTTATGCATTGTAGAGCATGCATTTTTCGAAAAAATGACGCTTTTATTGGTCGCCTAGCACATTTATATCCTTGCAAAATTGCACTGCATTTTCGAACAAAATGTTACCATAGGAAGTGCTACTGCATTTTAATCGCCTTTATTGCTGTTTATAAATTAATATGATTTAAAAACAATAAAATAATTTTGTAACTAAGTTGTAAAAAACGGCATATGCAAATTTGTTTTAATGCAGAATATCAAAATTGAAATTTTTAACTGAATTTTTATTTCTTTATATTCTTAAAATTATATTTACGTAGCGAATTATTATAAACGATTCTCTGATACTTCACTATTTTAAAATTAAGTAAACTAATAAAATTTATAAACTTTTAAATATTATGTGTATAGGTGGAAATGATGTAACGGGGGGAGAGGTTCAGGAGGGTCAGAGGGTTAAAAATGTATAATCTTAAACATGTTTTCTTTTATCATACTACTTCCCAGTTGCACTTCAGCCCCTGTAGAGCTTGGCCCATTTAAGAATTTTCTGTCGTTTTTTTTACTATTGTGGAAAATATTAGAATCCCCCTAAATAAGACCATTTTCATATTGTCATTTAACCATATTAAACTAACATTCAATTTATAATCTTCAACTCAGCGCATGATACATAAGAAGATTCATGAAGCAAACTACGTAGATTATTGGCGCAAAAAGTTTATTAGTACACATCTTAAAACCGAAGAGTGAAATCCACTCCTATAGGGGGAAATGCATTTTTTGGCACCGGAAAAGGAGTGGAAATTAACTCAGACTGAGTTAAAAACCGCTCGTTTTAAGAATGTCGGACGTAGATCGGTTTCCCTTTTTATTACTTTTACCCACTCCGCAAAAAGAGCGAAATTCACTCCTACAGAGGAAGTGCATTTTTGGCATGGAAAGGAGTGGAAATTAACTCAGACTGAGTTAAAACCGCTCGTTTGTTTTAAGAGTGTAAAAATTAGAACTAATAAACTAGCTGCCACCAATAATCTACGTTGTTTTCTTCACGAATCTTCTAATGTTTAATTTGTATTTTATATTATACATGTAATATGCTTGTCCGACTCACTCTTACAAGATTGCAAAATATCACTACAAACTGTTCATTTTCCTCGAAGTTTGTGCTATGATTTATGGGATGCCTTTGTAAAATTTCAAATCTCGGGGTTTGTGTGACAAGCAATTCCGAAATCCCGGTTCCCAATTACGCCCCCTGAAAATTTTAGGAATCTGCCGCGACTCGCTTGTATCAAGTTCCGCAATAAGCGCCCGGCAATTACCATCGCTTGAAGAAT
>CM033273.1:3589912-3637412 GCA_019343175.1 Oedothorax gibbosus
TTTTTTCTACACTTGAGAACATCTGTTTCTTCAGACGATTAAAATTAAACAATTAAGAACATTTAGTTAATAACTATTACTTCAACAATAGGAAACTTTTTTTAGACGATTATAATAAACAACTTGATACTGATAATCAAAAACACTATTTCAACATTCAGAACATTGATTTTTTCTCCCTTTCAGATGACTAAAAATATTGGGGTCTAATTACCCCTTTAACCTTCCGCCGCGCTTGATGTATTGTCGCCCATTCCTAATTTATATAATAAATATACTTATTTACAAACTAATTAAAGACCCTACTCGATGTAATTGTGTTGGCAAATGAAATGAATTCCGGTTATAATAATCGATTGCAGAACACAGGAAATGGTTTTGTAAACATCAATGGCAGGAAACAGAGTCGCCCTAAAGACAGGAGAAAAATTCCATGGAACATTCGCGGCAGGGCACCTACCAAAAGAGACACTGAAAGATCTTCTCAGTCTGTGAACCTTTCGGGTACAGCTTCAGAAATTATAAGTTTTTGTTCGTTTATTGTTGTTAGGATTATCTTATCACAGGAAATGAACGTGTTCTTGTGTAAAGAGGCCGCGAGGTGGCGATGGATCACAGTTTTCCTCTCTCCATCAAAATACCGTATTCTATTTACGACCAACGTTTGATTGAGAGATAATTTTTATGCGATTGTAATTCGCCGAATGCTGATACTTTTTTGAAAGTCGGGCCAGATTTTTTTTATACAGCAAAATGATGAAATGAAACTTTTATGCTAATTAGCATGTTTCAGCTTGAGAAACAAGAGAAATTTTTATTGAAATTAATTCTTTCTCGAGCTTCGATTGGTGAATTAATGTCACGCAGTGGTCCAATCGGAGTATCAATCGAAGGAAAGGCAGGAATAAAAGCAGGAAGGAAATACGTTACGTGAATCAAGTCAATTGATAATTTTTCTGTTGCTTGATTTCTTCTAAACAATTATTCTTTTTATAAATTATTTTGATATCCTTATATATTATTTGGATGCATACGGTGTTAGTAAAGCATAATGAGAATGCTACAAATAGAACAATCGTGGGATTCGTTTACACAAAAATTATTGTTTTTAAATTTTGTCACATAACAATTTATGGTTTAGCTTCGGCATTACGTTGATAAAGTAAAAAGTGGATACTGTAACAATAAATGGTTGTCTGACTGTCCATGTATTTGTCATAACAAATTTCATTTTTAATTTCGCACTCAAAGGACAAAGGATGTTCATTTGAAAAAAACTTAATTGCAAAGTGAACTTTAAAAATAATGGTGTTTTTAAGTAATGAAATAATAGTGTTTTAAATTTCATTATTAAAAATATTATTTAAAAGGAGAATTCAATATAAATGAAAATTTTGAATCAAGCACATTAATTACTACAATCTAAAACAAAATAGTTAAATATTTAATTTAAATGCATTCTTCCAATTACAAATATGCAAATGTTGTTGTTGTTGTCTTGCCCATAGAGTTAGTGTTATGGAGTCAGATATAGTATCAAACGTACCTATAAGTAGAACTATCAATGAATAGCAAATGTTAATAAATACAAAAAAAACCATGAGAATTTGAGAAAGATTTTTTTGTAATATTAAAATAATTGCTATTGCGTGTGAAATTTTTTTAAATTATGTACCTTGTTTCTAGGTCTATAAATACTGCATGGAAGTGGTTCTAAGTGACATTAAAAATTTACTTGTCTTTTAATTAACCTTAACTAATCTTATCTAAATAAGCAAAATATAGGATAAATGAAGAAAATAGTCCTGAACAATTTATGTAGGGCAAATTAAGGGTCTTGTATGGTAACAGATCTCTATACGATTCCAATGGGGAAACTTTTGACCCAGTTTTTAAATAAAGTAAGGTAAGGTAAGGTAAGGTAAGGTAATCGTTTCCGGCTGCCTATTTCTAGCCTCCTTCAGGAGCTTTAACACAGCCAATAACGCCTCGTATTTTAGAACCCTGGTCAAGTGACGAGGTCGACACCTGAGCGGGCACCCAACAGAACTTCGAGCGACATCGTACGCTAACGCCGTCGGGACTTTGGACTCCACAGATTTAACGAGCACGTCTGTATTAAATAAAGTATACGACACGTACTCACGAAAACTTACCAAAAAATACAGAAGAAAGTTATTTTCCCATTAAAATATTTTTTGTTTAGATATTTACCCGCCGGTTAGTGCTGCCATCTGTAGTTTGTTAATCATTACTAAAACATTTTGTTTTAATTTTAACTAATTAATATCTTTAAAATTATACTTATTAATTATTTTAATGGAAAATAACTTTCTTCTGTATTTTTTGGTAAGTTTTAGTGAGTACATGTCGTATACTTTATTTAAAAACATTTCAAAAGTTCAAATGACTTAGCCTGAAATTATATATGTTTTCGGAAAAACAAATTTTTAATACCAATTCATAATCCCTTTTATGAAAAATATAGTCAATAAAAACAGCAATTTCTAAGTGATTATTAAAGTTATAATTTTTTAGGACTTCTTTACATTTATCTTCCATGAAGCAATTAAAAAATTTTGTCGATGTAAAATATTGTTTCAGATATAAAGAAAAGTATTTTAAATATGAATTTATCGATCAATATTGACGTGGGATACGAATTTTGTTTTTCTCGCTTTTTCTCTCTCAGGGTCAAATTGTTATTTTGGCTTGATTCAGATGACGTTTTGCTTCCAGCTTTCATTCCTACGTTCCCTTCAATCGTTCCCACGTGTTATTGATTCATCTATCGAGACTCGAGAAGTAATTTATTTTCATTCAGCATTTTGTTGCCACTCAAGACCTGTAACCAGCAAATTTTTAAGATTTCTGTTACAATTAAATTTTATAACCAATTTTTCACACTAAAGATTTTTTTTTTTAAAGTTCAAATGAAAATTTATAGCCGTCTTGTAGCTCTAGTGCGACCTTGATTCAACTAAAAACAAACGAGAAACTAAGAATTGTAACGGTGTTGGTGGTGACATCTATGGAATTGGAAAAACATCAACTTACTATTATATTATTTTTAAAACAATTATAACCCACGAACTGAAAATTTCGTGTAATGAAAACGTTGTTCAGTATTTTGTAGTTATTTATCTACGTAGTTATTTAAATAAACCAGTTGCTTAAAATATTTATGAATTGTTTATTGTTTATCCTAATAAGAAATGCACTTCGTTTAATTAAAAGTTGATATTATCCAAGCAGTATTAACAGAAACTATGAATGTAATAAAAATGTCATAAACACATAATATGAAAAACGTAAAGTGTGATAGGAGGTTCAGTAATTCCATTTAAATTCCAAAATTTGAATTAGTTCGAACAAATTAAAATTTTATATTTGTGTATGGTTTTCGAAAATAACATTGAAAATTAAATATTTGAAATAAATATAACTTTTTCTTTAAAATGTTTTATGTTATTTACTATTACAGGATTACTATTAAATGTTTTATTATATACATTTACATAATAAATAATAACCAATGACATAAAAAGGAACTATGTATTTGAAATAAATACATAATTGTATAACTTTTCGCAAACGCGTTTTCTTTTATTTACTATTGCAATATTACTATTAAACGTTTTACTACCAGTTCGATAAGCATTTGCTGTTCTCATATGTGTTCCAAGTATCGAATTTATTTGGATATCAAGATAAATATATGAAATGTATTACGATCATAACACTTACTGCTCTTTCGGAAATATTTAAAAGTTATTTGAGTTGTTGTTGACTTAATGTGTTATGTATATTATGTGTTGTGTCTGTATCTGCATATCTGGTAGCAGGGCCGGCCCTAGACATTTTGGCGCTCCGGGCAAAACCTTAATTTTGCCCCCCCACCCGTTTTTTTTTTAAGTAAATCTTATACGACCATATCAGAAAGTCAAGAAAACATTGAAAAAAAAACCCGCTTTATTAAAAACTCAATCATCTGATAACAATATAAGCAATTTAGCACTTAAGGCAAAATAACAAAAATTAAAATTTAGTCTTGCTAAATAAACTAATATCACATATTATAAATAAATTTCATTGCCAATCCATTGAGACGATTTTGCGTCTGCATCAAAGAGTTCTAGTAGGGTAGAGGAACGACTCGTACTGAGCTGCCATCGGCAGCCATGGCTCACTACGGAGCCCGAATAGAGTGGCATAGCAAAAGTGCTATTTAATTTATAATTTTGATATTGAGAAAGGAAGTACACCCAGGGCAAAGGCGGGAATTGAACCCGCACCTGTTACAGCGCGCGGACTGCTAGCGTTATGGTCTACGATCCAAACCACTCGGCCATCGGGCCCCACATGCCACCCTATATTGTCTCCGTGTTGGTCCATGGTGCTGTTGCCAGGTTCAGTATCTACCCTACTATAGAACTCTTTGCTCTGCATCGATCTGAGAATTTTTTTTTATTATTTTTTGTTTTGAAAAACTTCTTTCCCCTGAAGCCACAGGGACTGGCAATGTAAGTAGGATTCGTAATGCTATGCTGAGGTTTGGTGCAAATCTAAACCCCCGTTCTCATGCAGAGCAAATGCCGGCTATTAGCCGGCTATCGGGAAAGAAAATCCCTCTGTAGGGAAAATTGCGGTGGCGAAAATGTACCCACTGCCTGGGTAGTAAAGATTTCATTACCCCCCCATGATGCATTTCGGCTTTGGTGATCACTCACAACAAAAGCAAAAATGGCGAGCAAGTGGACCCATGCTGAAGTCGTTTTTATTAGCTTCGTATGACCATAAATATCTTTCTGGGAAGGCCAATTGTAAAGTGGAGTTTATTACTTTGGAAATCAAATGAATCCAGTTTTGTATTCGCAACAACCTCCTACTTTCTTCATCATCAATAAAATCGATAGATGTCTGTCCACGAATTTTTAACAAAAGAATTGTTTTTAGTAATTCTTGCGACGACATCGCTAACAAAGAAACGTTAAGAAGAACACAAGGACAAGATCTCGAAGCTCGAGCACCAAATCAAAACAAGCAAACAGGATGTGACGTACCCATACGTCATTTCCGGAATGCCGGCTAATACATGTGAACGGGGTTATAAAGTTTCACGAGATTGCCGGCTAAATGCCGCCAATTTCCCAGCACATGTGAACGCGCCTTAAGTGTAGCGAGAACTTCAACAGGGGTTTCCTTTTTTGTTAATAATGACGAAACAATGCTTATTTCATCGGCTAGTTCCAGGGCGTTAAGATCGCTTGAATTTCCATCAGTTACAATTACTTCCAAATCTTTGCAGTGAGCCAGTAGCTCATTTCTGGGCATGTCTTTTAGACCAAAAATATTATACAAAAAGCTGAAATAATCATAGAGTGATTATTTAGCAATCTATTTTATATTTTTGTTTGAGGTCTTGAACGGGTTCATCCGGGTCCTCATACAAAAACTTTCTTGTTTTGCTTCTGACACGATGACGTGATGTGATGGTTGTATAAATCCGGCGTTGCACGGGTGTACCCTTACTGACGGTGATTTTTTTAAATGTAAACTTTTTTTTCTTACCAATTGATCCCCTCTCCACTATTCCGCACTCCATCAGTATATTATAATTTCCTCCCATTCTAATACCAGCATTGATTTTTTAAAAAAAAGAAGTCCGATTGTATCCAGGTCCTTCTAAGAATTTGAAGGCTTTCCCATAGGCCGTATTAAAATTGCCAGAATAGCTATGATATAATGACCAGTTTCTATTTACCCTCCTACATCCGAAAACGCCAAAAATTTGGTAAACATTCCTGAAGGAGACAGTACAGTCTTGCATTGGTAGCATGCCTCGCAGAATTAAAGCTTTGATAACGGCTAAAGGTGGCTCAACTAAATATTGACTTTTACTAACATTATTTTCACTTTTCTTTAAAACTTAATAAACTTATGCTTTTCTAAATTAATGCTGTTTTATTTATGTCAAATAAATCGGTAATTGATTGGATAATATAAAAAAAAATCAATTTAAATAATATAACGGTACAATATCACCCGGTAATTAATATTTTTCATGAAATCTTGCCGTGCGTCTAATAATTTGTCCAGGGACTGTAGTTCTTTTTTGATTTACTTCCCCTTCTTGTCGTCCGATGACGATTGTAGCGCTATCTCGCCTCGCGTCGCAAGATGCGTGGGACAAAGTCTGAACTTGATAAAGATGTTTAAAGCGTCTGGGAAAAGTTTCGGCCGACGGAAAGTGTCTTGTCTGGCAAATTTATTATTAACATTATTTTCTAAACAATACGTAAAAATCAGCCTTGAAAAAAGTACTTAAGTTAACTTATAATTTACCTAGTTTTTGCACCCGACACCTGTAAATTAGCCGTCGATCCACTCTAGCGGGTATGCATACACTATAGAGGGTTTAAAGTTTGCAAACAAACCCTACCTTCCTCTGATTGGTTACCCCCAAAAACTACCAAGTTAACTTCCGGTTGAGACACCGGAAGCTCGTTTTCGTCGCTAGCTTCAATGTTGATTTTCTCCTAATGCCGTAGCGCGATGTTAAAAAATTCAATTCCCCCCCCAAACATAATTGGAATCAATTATATTTTTATAATATGTTATTTGACTCAAAAAGTTTACAATTTGAGAAAATCATTTTTATTTTTAATCTGTTTGCTTTTATATTTAGAAACTTAAATTATTTACATGACCTAACTTAACGTTTGTGCGATTAAAAAAACAATTTAGTTCTTCCCCAAATATAAAAGTAATTACTCCCAATTGCAGATTGTGTTTTATTATTTAGATAGAAGACTGTTTTTATGAAAATCTCTGCCATAATGACGTTATTTTTTGTTTATTATCAAAACTAAATAAATGCTAATAATACAAGTTTTTGACAATTTATTACTATATATGTATATTTATTTACTAATATATAGTGCACGTCGATAACGTGTGTATGCATATTTATTTATTAATATATAGTGCACGTCGATAACGTGTGTGTAAAAAATAATACAAACATGATAAGACAGTTTATGAATGATATTCAATTTATGGATTGTCATTTTAATCAATTGTAAGATTATATAGCCCGTTAGACTCTTACATAGTTTAAATAATTTAAAGAATTGTGCTTTTTTGGCAAAAATTTGTAGTATTTTAATTCATAACTCTAAAGTCTTCTTATTAATTAAAATTATTGATCGTAATTACGATTCTTATTATTTTTAATTTGATGGTAAAGTCGGTTGAATTTCTGTTTAAAATTCTATTTGATGCTAATCAATGTTTAAAATAGTCAACAACAGCTTAGATCATTAAAATCAAGTGTTGAATATTACGAACTTGGAAGCTGCATAAAGAATTTTAATCTAGGCATCCGATTCAATGCTTCCACGTTCGTTAAAAACATTGCCAAAAATGTTGCACATTGGTTGGTACAACACAATAATTGCTGGATATATTGTATTGTACAGTATATTTATTTTCCAGAATATATTGTATAGTTTATTCGTTTTTATACATTCTCGAACACACCGCAAAGCGATAGCGCTGTTTAAAACATCAACAAACCCGTGAACCGGAATATTTTTAGGTAGGTTGGACAGACTTCCGAGTAACAGCGCCACCTGCGAAAGTTTGTGACATTAAACCGTCTATAGGCGCGTTTACATGAGCCATCGAATCCATGGAATGAAGAGCAAACTCCGCAATTTTTCCCTCTTGGGGATTGCCCCTAATGGAGGATTTGGCATTCCATGGATTCGATGGCTCATGTAAACGCGCCTTAAAAGTAAATGAAAACCGAACCTAATCCGATACATTTCATCCATGAGAGAATGACTTAGATCTGGGGGCCGTGGGCTGTCGCTCTGTTTATACAATTAGATTTAACGGTCTTTTTCATGTAGCTCTAGCACGACGATAATTCTACTCAACGTAACGGTAATGTCATGTGGTCGTTTCCGACTGCCTATTTAGGAGCTTTAACACAGCCAATTACGCCTCGTAATTTAGAGCCCTGGTCAAGTGAGGAGACTTAACGGTCTTTATATTTACGCTGCTGTGGAAAACTCGCTAAATCATTAAAGCCACTTGACATGGTACAAAGTCACGTGACTATGCGGGCACGCTATTAGGTGTGTCAATGCACATGCACAGCTCATTTTATTTAATACCTGTGATTTACCTTACAATATCGTTTCGTACGTTTTCGCTCAGTAAAGCAAAGTGTTTACCATTTTTGCCGCTAAGATAGTACCCTTTTTTTAAATATTAAAATTTAACATTGAAACCCCTTTTAAAAAATAATTACAAATACTGAAACTAAACCCAAAACTTGTTGTTGCGAAAACAATTACAAAAATGAACTTCTTACAGCAGAAGCAAATATTATGCCAAGTACAAAAAGGCTGGAAGGGAATAATAAGGGAGCGATAAATTTCAGTCCAAATTTTTTAACAGCAAACGGCAATAATTTGATCTTTTTTAGCTTCCGCCAGCTGAACAAAAAAAGTTAAATTGGTTCCCCCTTTCCTTTAATTTTAAGATGTAATTGAAAAATACAGGGTGCGAAAGTATTTTTTCGTTTGCTTAAAAAATGGGTTCTTTACGTGAAATTGATCCGAGGAGTACCAAATATCCCTTTAAAAAGCCAAAGGCTTTAAAATTTTTGAGAGTTCCTTTTTGGCTGTGTTCTCAAGTGCGTTTTCCAAGATACATAAACCTGTTTTAAGGACTTACTACGCGAGGAAATTTTTGGGTCTAGTGGACACTTATCGTGCCCTCACAGCGGGGAAAAGAAAGGTTGGAGAAATTGAAGAAAGTATTAGGGGGCATAGAAAATGGGGGTGGAAACAAAACCAAAAAATGTCAATTTTCCCAAGCATAATCGAATTTTTAGGAAAAAATTTTGGAAAGGAACGGGCAGCCTTGCCCCCAAAGACTCTAATTACAAAATTTCCCCGAGTTGAAACACCAAAGACACAATATTTTTGGCTTGAGGTACTTCGAAAATTCATCAGGACAGCCCCCCTCGCACACCTTTTAGTGTCTACGCGAGAAACTCAAATTCCATTTTGGGAAAAACAAAAGGAAAAACCCTTTAATAAAATAAAAAGCCATCCCAAAACCCATTTACATACTTTAACCTGGTCAAGATTGGAACTGCTACAGATGCAGCAGTCAAATTTTGGTGCTTTTTGTTTTCAGAAAAATGAAGACAATTTATGCATCCCCAAACCACTAATGACAAAAAGACAAACCCCAACAAAAAAGTTTGGGGTTCAGTTGGAATGCTAGCTTGTTGAAGCCTTTTAAAAAATTTGAAATTTTTAGTCGGCTCAAAAAAAAATTTTTCTGACGCGCAGGTTCAAAAGACACTTAGAAAGGGGAAAACTTAAACCGAAGATACAAAATGGGGATTGATGTTGGAAAAATTCGAGTAAAATTGTACACCAGCAGGAAAGAAAACAACTGCACGCTTTTTAACAGAAACACAGTATTGTAAAACACGTTTAATGTGAATTTAAAGTAAAATTGAGCTGCACAAGCCCCCCGAACAATCAAGTAAGAAAAAATTTTTCGGAACGTGGGAAACAACAAAATTTTTGGAAACAAGGTATTTTTACAAAATGAAAAAAGGGGAAGACTACAAGGTACCGCCAAAAATGCAATAAACATCAAAAAATACTAACAAAGGACATTTGCTACGCCAAAACCAGGACACCTAAAAAAAACTACTAATTCCAACTAGGAAAAAAAGAAGACTCTTTTAATTCATTGTATTTTATAAATAGGAAAGAGGGGGGGCTGATTTTTTTTTGAACCAATTCCAAGGAAAAAAACCCCCTCGGACAATCCTCGATTTCTGGGGCCTTAACAACAAAAACCAAAAACATTTCAACATACTTACTGTAATTGGGCTTTTCCAAAAATTCACGGGGTAACCCCTTTAAAAAAAAACCCCAAAAAAAAGTGCTCTTAGAAACTGCAACTTTAAAGCATCGTTTTGGGGAAACCGACAAGAATATTTCGACGGGTCGGCATTTCCAACAAAAATTTGAAAATTTTTTTCAAGAAAAGGTATCGAACATGGCGCAACGACAGGGTACACAGAGGAAAGGACAAGTTGACGTATAAAAACACATTAATCCATTTACCAAAATTTTCAAGTGAGACCCCCAAGGGGGACAAATTTTTTTCCAGGAGTACAAAGAATTCAAAACATACAACATCAAGAAGCCAAATTTTTTTTGCCTTTTTTGAATTTTTTAACCGGAAAAAAAAGAAAAAAAGGAAATCTACAAATTAAAAAACTTTAGAAGACGAGTACATAACAAAAAAATAGGAAAGAGCAAACCCCGGGAAAGGAAGAATCAACACCCTCCCATGCGGAAAAAATAGGCAGCAGTAAAAACCGTAAACGAAAGAAACCCGGCATTTCAGATAACAATGGTAGCGGTGCAAAAACGCAATCTGCACCGGGTTTTGAAATTGAGGCCAAAAAATTTTTTGGCCGATAAAATAATGCGATTTAAAAACCAAAAAGTCGTTCGAGGTTGCGAAAAAAGGCATCATGAAGGGCGAACGTGCCCAACCCACTGATTTATGAAACATGGCAGAATGGAAAGCCCCCAATTCTATTTTTTTTGTGTTTTCTGCTTTTTTTTGTTTTTTTATTTTTTGTTTTTCGAAGAGGAGGATGTCAATCGGGGGAACCGCCAGGCCCGAGTGGGGAAGGGTTTGATCCTTCAACGGGGGACCACAACAGCCTTCCCCTTTAAAAGCGCAAACTGATTCGATGTGGCGGTGCCAACTTAATTTTCGAAACGCTTGGGCCCCAGAACAAAAAAAATCTTGTAAGAGGGGTTTTGGGGTACCCCGTTTGTCCGTATTCGTACTTAATATTTTTAATAAAAATATTTAAATTTTAATCTTTTAATTTTTTGCCTCAATTTTTTGAACTGTAAAACAAAAAGATATGTCTAAAAAAATTTGATACTATAAGAAAGAAAAGTATGTTTTATAAAAAAAAATAAAAATAAAATTCAAACAAGCCAAAAAAATGTCTGAAAAAAATTTGAAAGCCTCAACATAAAAAGTAGAGGGTAAAAAAAAATTATTAAAAAAAACCTTCACAGAAACGCTTTTTTTTTTAATTCTAAAAGTTTAAAAACCCTTTGGTCACAATTTAAAACATGTTTTAACCAAAAAAAAAAATTTAAAATTAAAACATTTTTTATTTTATACTGTCAGTTTTGGATGGTACTTTATCTTGGTATTACGGGGGGGGGCCCTTTCAAAAGCTGCAGCTATATAACAAATTTTTTTTTAGGTTAAATGTTTCATCTTGTTTGAAGAGTGCGAAAAACCCGGATATAGGATTGACCCCCCAACATTGGTATTTTGCCCCGAAATCCAATGACCCGTTAAAATAATCCGAAAAGGCTAAAACCAAAAATGCCCAAAATATTTTTAAAAAAATAAAAAACAATTAAAATTTTTAAAAATTTGGAATTTAAATAAAGGAAACTACTACTAAATGACTCTTATAACAAAGTACTTAGACCAAGGAAAAAAAAAGAGAAAATACAACTCCCCGGCCTTGGCCCTTTTTAAAAAACTTTAAAAAAGCTAATATATACGTTTCATTGTAAAATTTTTAAAGTTTTCGGGTTTTTTCAATAAAATTTAAGTTAGCTTTTAGTAGCTTATATTTTTTTAAAATTGTTTTCATGTGGAAATCCCCTTGGCAAATGTATACTTTAAAAAAAACTTATCTTCCTTCGTTTTCAATTTTAAAAAGCACTTTGCTGTTTTTTCCCCTTTTAAATGCAGGAACCCACTTCGAACAATAAATAAGGAACGTTACAAACCCCCCCTCAGAAAAAATTAAATCTGGGGAGAGTCTTCTAAAATGCCGCAATCCTGTATTTTTTTATCCGGGTTTTCCGCCACCCTGGGATCCGATATAAAGCTTTGGTACCTTCGGGTTTACCAACAAAAATTTATGGGGGTTTGTGCTTTAATTGGCCAATTTGGCACGTGCTTTAGGATTTGATGGTTTTTAATTATAATTTCAAAAATCAATTGGGGATTGACAAAAAAAAATTTTTTGGCTTAAAAATTCTTATCCCCAAAAAAATTAGCCCTTTTTTTTTTTTTTTTTAAAATCCTAAAAAGGAGAAAAAAATTTTAAAATTAGGACAAAAAACCTCCCAAAAAAGCTTTCCGGGTGTCACGTGGTATCTTGATGCCAGTGACTATAAAAAACTTTGAAACACCACATTGGGAAACGATTTTAGGGAAATTTTAAAATCCCCGTAAAAAGCCTAATTATTCAATATTTATTTTTCAAGAGTAAATTTGATTAAAAAGTTAACGAAAACAAAAAAACATCACGCCTTTTTTATAGTTACTACTGGCAGCCCAAAAAATGTTTTGGATACGTATGTTCACGTGAAAAAAATGCCTTTTTTTAAAAGATTTTTTTTAAGATTTAAAAATTTATTTCGCAAAAAAAATTATAGCATTTTTTAATTTTGACTTTTAAAAATAATTTAAATAATATTGGAAGGCTTTTTGGGCGATGCAGTCAAGTCCCCCTTTATTACTGTCACTTTTTTCCCGAAACTTGCTGAAATGCTAGGGGGACCCGGTGTTGCAATATGTGGCCTCTCAGGCCACACAATGAATCTTTTGCAACCTACAATACATAATTCAATAACTTTGTAAAAAGTCCTGCTGGCGGTATTTGACATACTAAAAAATCGTACGAGAGATCATGAAAATCTAGATTTAATCTAAGCCGCCATCATTGTAAAACATAAATTGTTGAAATTTGGTTAAGCCCAAAAATTTGGATGATCTGCCAAATAAGGAGCTATAAAATCTTCGAAGACTAACATTAAGAGAGCAAAGGTATTCAGCCCAGTATAGTACAGGACTTTCGTGTCATCTCCCTCAAATGCCTCTTCACTTATTTCTTTTTTCCTCAACTTCTCCTTCATGTTACTTATATCTTGCACATAATCCTCATGTGATGTTAAGAGGGATTGGATATCATGCATCGTCAAATCGGTTCGAATGCATGCCTCAGCTGTATTGCGATGGTGCAAGTCTGGCTGCGAAATTTCTTCATCCATGGAAATAACCAACACCTCATTGGTGGTATCCTCATCAGCAGTAGGCGATTCCTCAATGGCAGCAGTTCGTTGCTGCACTCGATTGAAACGAGCAAGATCCGAGGCACTTGTATCCTGTTTGTTATATCCAAGATTTAGGCTAGGCACCCAATCAGGATTGTCTTTGTCCCAAAGCTCTGCTGGTTTACCTGTAAACGAGACAACATTTAAATTCAAGCAAACAATAGGAATACATACAGAATGGGCAAGTTAGGTTATTCTCTGGATAACATGTTGTAGTGCTATCCCGAATAGCAAGTGTCTGACCGCATATAAACTTTCGTCAAGTAAGACAGACACAGACAAAATTTTTACCAAGACAGCGAGAGAAACTGCCAAAATATATACTGCCTGGAAGTTAATCATATTCACAAACAACTGTATTCTGCTTGAGGCATAACGAAACTAAACTGCATTAACGAGGTTGAAGAGGCACGAATTGTACGAGAGCTATATAATTTAATAGCACTTAACTAAGCAGGTCCGCCACACCCGACCTACACAACCTGGGTAAGCAAAAAACAGACTTGGAAGTGTTTTGATGTCTATCCATCGTAAAATAAGGAGTCAAATAGAAGCATTTTCAATTTCCTTGGTTTACATTTTTAGATTAATTTATCGAATCAGAATTATCCGTCATAGAAAAGGATTACCCGATTCCTCAAGCACGTGTTTTTGCTAAAAATGTAAACCAAGCGCTTATTGAAAAGTTTTAGAAAACTTAAAAAGAAATAACTTAAACTTACGGGATATAAAATGATCTTCACAAATCCATAAGTATTTTTTCTTTGTTTCAGTTAAGTCGTCTCTTTTGATAGCGTTTAACCATTTCTCTCTTCTCAAAGTAGATAACGCTTTTTTTTCTTCTGATGCCTTTTGCTTACTTAAGTCCGAAGGCAAGCGAAAAAAAGACTTTCCTTGAGCCTCCAATGAGCCTCCCTTTTTACCGCAATTTATAATTCCGCAAAATCGAACCATAGTGAAGAATTAGAACGCAGATATAGAACAACAACAAAGTTTGTTTTGATTCTAAACTGAATGTGTACAAGTATGCAGCTTGTCTGTGTAAAAAACAGGGTCGACAATTCAATTTATAAGCTTTCAACTGGCGTTTGGTGTTTTTCGCGCGTCTTGAAGGAAGCTCTTCGGGCAGTTAGTTTTTACTTTTTGCTTGCTTAAGTTTTTTACTTGCATTGTTTTGTTATCGTCTCTTTCTTGCCAAGTCAGGTATTTATAATTTTTCTCCTTTGTTGAGTAGAGAGGGGTTCCGCCCCCTCTAGTTTCTTCCCTGCCAAGATGGCAGGTTCATCTGATGGTAAAATGGATTTCACTGTTTCGAATATCAACCTTCTAAAACCCCAACTTCGTCATAAAGACGTTGTTGATATTGTGTTCAATTCGGGATTTACTGGAGAATATATAGTCACTATTAAAAGTAACACTGGCATACCCAAATCTCACCCTAAACTCCTGAAAGACAATATATCTCTTAAAATCACTCAACCCAAAAGATAGAAAGTATTAGACACACAAAAACTGGCTTAGTCTGCTCTACATTCGACATACAACAGCTAAGGAACTTCTTGATATTAAACTTCTGCTCTCAGTACCAACCACCACAGAAATAAATAATTCCAACTTCACATCAGATTTGTCCTCCACAATATTCCTACCGACATCTCCCTCGATGAACTCAAATCTGAAATTGAAAAATGAAAAAAATCTAATAGTTTTTGAATGTCGACGTTTCACCAAAAAATCATCTGGAGGTTTCTCCCCCACGGAATCAGTCCTTATCACAGTGATTTGCACAATTCTGCCGCCAAAAATAAAACTATTCTATGAAATTAAATACATTTCCTTATTCATTGATAGACCTAGAATCTGCCTAAACTGCTGCTCATTCACCCATCCCACTAAATACTGCACCGAACAAAAAAAATGCTCCAACTGCGGCGAAAACCACGATAGAGCCACTTGCAAAATCCACCCAAATGCCCAAACTGCGGAGGTTCACATAACGCTCTAAGTGATGAATGTGCCAAAAAAATTGAGGAAGCGAACTTTTTAAAATTCAAATGTGAAAACCGGTTATCATTTTCAGAAGCACGTAAATCATATCAAACTTCAAACAACAGCTACGCAAAATCACCCAACCAAAAGTAGATCTATCCCAGTTCATTTCCCGATATGAATTCTCAAAAAGCCTGTCTGATTTAAAAACAAACTTTGAAAATACAATTGTTAACGCTCTTAAAGAGCAGGCTAACACTCTATTCCAAATGTTTTCTTCCATGATGCAACAATTCACCTCAAGTTCTACCCCTTCTACCCATGATATCTCTTTAAAATCCAAGGAACCTCCCACCAGCCCCCCAGAGAGTAAGAAACAAAACACAAAATCAACACCAGTTATTCCACATATTCCTGTTCCTTCCAATACCCCAACTACATCTCCCTTTACTGGTCATTCCAATACGCCAACTGCACCTTTTACCCTTCCATCCAACACTTTGCTTTCATCTTCCTTTATAGCGTCATTAGATGACAAATCCAAACCAAACAAATTCAGTACCCCATCTATGAGTAGAAATCCCGACTTACCCAATCCTGATCAATTTTCGAGTTAATGCTTTTTCTGCATTCAAATATCATTCGAACGCCTTCTTCACTTTGCTTAGTTTTTAAAATGGCTCACTTTTCGCTTTTATTAGTTTTTTTAAAGTTATCAGTCGTTTTTCTTATAGTTTGCTTACCACTTTGTTTACCTTGTGTAGCTAGAAGCTTATTTATATCCTTTTTTATGTCTGCATCTCATAACTTAAAAATTGTGCAGTGGAACACTCGCGGGCTGCTAAACAAACAACATTGGCTGAAAAGTGGAAATTTCCCTGATTTTGATATCCTTGTGTGCCAAGAAACTTTTTTAAAACAACATTTAAACTTTAACATATCTGGTTATATCACTTACAGAGAGGATCGTCCCCCCCCCCCCACTAAAGGTGGTGGACTTATTATTTCCCATAAAAAAGATCTTTCTAGCTCCAGAATCAACCTTCAAAATCTATATAGCAATGACATTGAAATCATGGCAGTCAATATTGTTTCTCCACCTTTTAAAATTACCATAATCAATATTTATTCCCCTAAGGGCAGATTTTCTGAAACCTGGCTCAATAGTTTAGTTGATCAACTTATTCCTCCATTTGTTATTTTGGGAGATTTTAATACCAACCATCAGTCATTGGGTTCCTCTAATAGTTCTGTCGATGGTGAAAGGGTGGTCGACTGGATTGTTAGTAATAACTTGAATATTCTCAATACCCACCTACCTACTAGAATTTCAAATAATTCCTCTTCCCTTTTAGATCTTTCCATAGTGTCCCCAGATTTATACATTTTTTGCTCACATAAAATTATTCAAGACCCTTTTGATAGCGACCATCTTCCTATACAAATTTTAATTAATAATAACAACCCCATTGATGTCTCATTTCGTAAAGTTATCCTCTGGAAAGATATTGAAGAACATTTTAGTTCAAACCCTTCACCTCCTCCACATATTCAGTCCTATAGAGATTTTCAGGATTTTTGCACAACTCTAGTCAAGGAAAATTCGAAAAGAAATTAAAATCAAGACTAAAAAATTTGGCCCTTGGTGGAACAGCCAATGTAGCCTCTTGCAGGGTCAGAAAAGAAAATTTTTGAGGATAGCTCGCAAAACTTTAAACTTAACAGCCTGGATTCAATTCAAAAAAAACTTCATCAAACTCAGAAACCTGGTAAAAAACTTAAAGAGAGACTTTTGGAGCAATACATGTGAGGAAGGAGCAGACTCAAAAAAAATCTTTAAAATTATTAACAGTATACATAATAGAACCAATCTACCTCCTCAAAATAATCTAATTATTACCTCTAACAATAGTACAGTTTCTGACTCAGGCATACAATCTAACCTTTTTGCTCAACACTTCTCTGATCAAAATGACACGGTTCCTATCCCTTACACTTTCACTGAGAGTGATTACAATGCAGAATATAACAAAAAATTTCACCCTCACCGAAATTCAAAACGGTATCAAATCACTAAAAAACACTTCTCCAGGAAATGACCACATTAGTGCTAAACTTTTAAAACTCCTCCCTCTTTCTTACATTGATACTCTTTTAGGACTTTTCAACGGCATCTGGAACTCCAATGAATTCCCATACGAATGGTCGGTTTTTAAAAGTTATCCCAATCCTCAAACCTGGGAAACCTTCACAGGATATTGCCTCTTACCGTCCCATTTCGCTTACTTCAGTTTGCTGTAAACTTTTCGAAAAAATGTTGCTTTCACGTATCATCAGGTTTACTGTCTCCTCAAAATTCCATAACAACCTTTGTGGCTTCATTCCTCATAAAGACTGCAACTATGCACTGTCCTTAATTCATCATAAGATAACCCTGGCAAAAAACGAAAACAAATACTGTTTTTTTATTAAACTTGACATCACGGCAGCATACGATACAGTATGGAGAGACGGCTTAATGGTAAAAATTCTTAGCCTAGGCATCAGAGGCAAAGCTGCTTTCTTCTTCCACCGTTTCCTAAGCAATAGGAGTATTTTTGTTGCCTGGAGGAACTCCGTCTCTCAACCCTTTCCTTGTAATCTAGGAGTCCCACAGGGGGCGTGTTTATCTCCATTTCTGTTTTCCATTTTCATGCATGACATCTTCGAAGTCATCCCCGATGAAGTTGATTGTTTAACTTATGCAGATGACATCTTCATTCTTCACAGTGACAAAGACCTCAACAGATTAATTTTTAAAATTCAGTTAACCCTCAATAACATAAATGATTGGTGCAATATCTGGAAATTAAGTATCAACCCTTCAAAATGTGAAAGTATTAATTTCTCAAACAAAATGGTGAAAACTTCAAATTGGTTTCACTTCAATAATCAACCTATCCCCACAGTCGACAATATTAAAATTCTGGGCATTATTTTCTCTACAAGTCTAACTTTTAAACATCACTTCAACTACTTAAAGAAAAAATCTATTAAAAAACTTAATGCCATCAAAGCTATAGCTTCTAACTGTTGGGGCACTAGGACCTTCCATCTCATAAAAATTGTTAACTCTGTTATTAGAAGCTCACTTGACTATGGTTGCCCGATTTTCTTAACCTCCTGTAAGTCTGATTTACAAAAACTCGAAATCATCTACAATCAGGCTATCAGGATTGCAACTGGTCTTCCTCGCTGGACTCCAATTCCAGTTCTCCTACAGGAGGCAAGGGTTTCTCCTCTGTTTTACAGGCACCTCTTTTTAGCTCAAAAATTTTATTTCAAGCAGTTTGCATGTCCTAAATCTGATCTCCCAAATATTTTTTCGAATCTAGCCAAAGTGAACCGTCTTCAACGTCCCATTACCCTGGGAAAACACCTCAGCGACCTCGCTGTCAAGTTAGGTATCAACACAAAATACATTCTCTCCAAAGAATTCCCGAGCCCTAAAAACAACAAGTTCCGAATACATTCACATAGTTATCCCTTTCAGTCCAAAGATCTCTCGGATTCCACAATTGCTAAACTTTTCTTAGAATATAAAAACCAGTTTAGTGTATCCACAATTTTTATCTCAACAGATGCCTCAAAAACAAATAGCTCATGCAAAATCGCTGCCATTGACTTTGCTAATAATAGTACTGTTTCAGGTAGTATTTCAAATATAAACAGCATTTTCACAGGTGAAATTCTGGCTCTTATCCTTGCAGTGATTTCTTATGTTAATTCAGATTCCTCATACGTTATTTTCTCTGACAGTTTATCCACGATTTCGGCCCTTCAGTCAATAAATCTAAAATCCAATAGCGCAATCATTACTCTTCATAACCTTATTCTGTCTAAATGCGACCTGTGTAAAAGCCTCGATCTTGTCTGGACTCCTGGTCACAAGGGCATCTTGGAAAATGAAAGAGCAGACATTGCAGCTAGATTGGCCCCAGACAAAGTTATCCTTGAACTGGTTTCACTGGAAGATATCTCTCAGACCTTAAAAACCATTTCCTTTAAAGAAGGCCTCAAGTTCTGGCTCGATAGCAAATACTCCTCATCTTTTAGCCATTTGGCATCTGTCAAAGCAAAGCACCTGCTTCTCCCACCTAATAGGAAATTTGATGTCTTGCTATCTCGTTTTCGAACGAGATCTTTCCCTACAAATTCTAAACTACATAATCTAGATCCTACTATTTCACCTGACTGCCCTTTATGTAAGGTTCCGGAAACCATTGATCATGTGATTCTCTCGTGCGATCGTTTCAATTTATCTAGAGATCGGTTCAGAGAAAAAATGGGGATTCATCCACTCTCATTTAGTTGGATTTTTGATCTGTCCGAAAGAGCTTCTTTTAAGACGTACGCAACGATCAAATTCATAAGTGATATCCTAAAAATTCTCCAACCTTAGGTCTTTTTTCGTGTTTTATTACAGGGTTTTTTCTCCCCCCCCGGATGACTGAGATGAAGCAGCCTTTGGGCGAGCACATATCTCATTTCAACCAATCAATCAATCAATCAACAAGTATGCAAAGCTTCGTTGAAGGCTCCTACGTCATTTTTCCCAGCATTCTTAGCTTCCTTGAAGGACGGTACGTCATATTTCCCAGCATTCTTAGCTTCCTTGAAGAACGCCTACGTCATGAGCTACAGGTCAATTTATATTGTTGCGAAGTGGAAGTTCCTACATTTAAAAGGGGAAAAAAGCAGCTAAGTGCTATTGAAAATGAAGAAACGAGAGGTAAGATAAGTTTATTTTTAAAGATATACATTTGCCAATGGGCAGTTATCCATCATGAAACACAACTTTAAAAATATAAGCTACTTATAAGCTAAGCTATAAATATTTTATTGCAAAATCCCAGAAAATTTTAATAATTTCTACAACTGAAATCGTATATATTAGCTTGTTGACAAGCTTTTGAAAAGGCGCCAAGCAGCACTGGGAGTTAGATATTTACTCTTTATTTTCCTTAGGTACTAAGTACTTTGTTATAAGAGTCATTATAGTAGTCAGTTTCCTTATATTTAGAATTCCTAAATTTGAATAATTTAACTTGTTTTTAATATTGTTATTAAACTATTGTGCATGTTTATAGGTTTAGCCAGTCTTCGGATTCATGTTGAACGGGTCATTGGAGTTCTGAGGCAGAAGTACCGAATGTTGGAGGGTCGAATGCCTATATCCGTGGTTTCGCACTCTTCAAATCAAGATGAGAACATTTCAACCGTAGACAAAATTGTTACTATAGCTGCAGCATTGTTGAATATGTGCCCACCTGTAATACCATATGACTAAAGTACCATCCAACACTGACAGTAGTAAAGTATCAAATGTTAATTAATATTTTTTGTTGGTTAACATGTTTTCAATTGTGACCAAGGTTTCACTTTATAGAATGTAAAAACAAATAGCGTTTCTGTAGAAGGTTTTTGTAATAATTGTATTTTACCAGTCATACTTGTTTATCAGTTGAGGTCTTTCAATTTTTATCAGACATGTTTTTGTGCTTCAGATTTGAATAGTTACTTTTATTATTTTATTTCATAATACATACTATGTACGTTTCGTGTATAGATATCAAATTTATCAGACATATCTTTTTGTGCTACAGTTCTAAATAGTTAATTTTTATAATTGTATTTTATAACGCATACTATATGCAAATGTTTCAGTCGAGTGCTTTCAACAAATAGTCCTATTAAAATCGTTTCAAAGTTATATTTTAATATTTGTATCAGGCATATATTTTTGTGCTTCACCTTGAATGGTTATTTTTATAATTTTATTTCATAATCCATAATATGTATAAGTGTTTAAGTTGAGGACTTTTAACGAATATTTGTATCATATTTTGTCTGTGCCTCAGCTGTGAATGGTTAATTTTTATAATTGTATTTTATAATACATACTATATGCAAATGTTTCAGTTGAGTGCTTTCAACAAATAGTCTTGTTTTAAAATCGTTTCAAAGTTATATTTTAATATTTGTATCAGGCATATATTTTTGTGCTTCACCTTGAATGGTTATTTTTATAATTTTATTTCATAATCCATAATATGTATAAGTGTTTCAGTTGAGAACTTTCAACGAATATTTTTATCGGATATCTTTTCTCTGCTTCAGCTGTGTATTATATTTATACTTGTATATTGCTACATTTTATTCTTGTATTTCATAATATATATTGAAAAGGATGTGTGCAAATGTTTCAGTTGAGGACTTTCAACGATTATATTTTATAAGACATATCTTTCTGTGCTTCAGCTGTGAATAGTTAATTTTTATAATTGTATTTTATAATACATTCTATGTGCAAATGTTTCAGTTGACGACTTTTAACAAATAGTCTTATCGGTTTTTGTGCTTCTGCTGTAAGAAGTTCATTTTTGTAATTGTATTTCGCAACAATGCAAGTTTTGGGTTTATGTTTGCAGTATTTGTAATTGATTGTTTTAAAAGGGGTTTCAATGTTAAATTTTAATATTTATAAAAGGGTTGGGTAGATTAAATTAATTTTAATGGGGTGGGATGAAACACTTAAAGGCAGCATCCGACATCTTTAACCAACCAATGTTGTATCCCGGTTGGAGGAGAGTCATGCGTGTTTCGGTAACGAGGATTGGGACCCTCGGCTAATGGCCTTATTTTTGTTTCATAATTTATGTATTGAAATATTTTGTTTGTTTTTACAGGTACAAATGACAATGAGAACATAGCAAATATGAAAGCTGCAACATTAGTAAAATTTACTGCCTTTGTTCCTTCAATTATTTAAATCGTATATTTTTAATAAATATGGCTTCTTCTATATAGTTTTGTTTTTTACTTAGTAATTAGTACAAAATAATATTTGCTTCATCATGAAATCAGAATACTTCACAATTTTCAAGTCGTATTGAACTTAAGAAAAGAATTTACTCTAAAATTTTTATAGTAGCATATGGACAACTTTTAAATTATGACTTGTGTGTGATTTTAATCAATATACAATAAATCATCCAGTTATTAATCTTGTAATCCCATTATAAGAAGTGCAGTAAAAAAAGTTAGCGGATGATTTAATCCGAGTTTATTTTTGTTTTAATGAATTAGTTTTTATTAATTTGTGTTATTTAAGCTTATTTTTGGAAAATTAACTAATACAAGGTGATCCAAAACTCAAAAATAATAGCCTAACTTATTAAGAAAAGAATTATAAAAGAATTATAATTAAGAAAAGAATTTACTCTAAAATTTTTATAGTAGCATATGGACAACTTCTCAATTATGACTTGTGTGTGATTTTAATCAATATACAATAAATCATCCAGTTATTAATCTTGTAATCCCATTATAAGAAGTGCAGTAAAAAAAGTTAGCGGATGATTTAATCCGAGTTTATTTTTGTTTTAATGAATTAGTTTTTATTAATTTGTGTTATTAATTTAAGTTTATTTTTGGAAACTTAACTAATACAAGGTGATCCAAAACTCAAAAATAATAGCCTAACTTATTTTGTGGAAATGTAATATAAAAAAAAATGTTGCACCATGGTGGATTTAACCAATTAACATAAAATTATCATTGTCAATAAATCAAAATTATCATTAACACAAAAATTCCGTAAATTTAATTTTAATAGGAAATAAAAAAATGATTTGATATTTTTGTTTTCTTTTGAATTTAATCTTTTTCTTGGAAACGGTTGAAAAGGAATTTTTGTTGAATAAATGAAAAAGTAATAAATAAGTTATTCTCAAAATATGGAATAAATAAACAAAATGAAGTGACAATTATTTTTATTTTTTGTACTTCGTCATATAGGATTACAGATGAAAACATTCACTAATTCCACTGCAGTATCCTTTATAGTTGTTACATTATCATTAAAATTAATTAAAATTAACTATTTACACACAGCCGCTGAAAGAATAGCACATGGGTGGAATAATGTATGTTGAATGTCCTCAACACAGGTATGTATAGTAAAATTTGTTAACAAAAAAGATCATTTCAAAACAGACATATTTCTAGAAAAAAGAAATTTATGTTGAAAGTTTTCAAATAAAGCTAAAGCATAAAAAACTCAACCAGGGGATTTCACAGGCGAACCAGCACAGGGGCAGAACATGCTGGCCCTTGCAGGGATTCTGTAGCCCTTGTAAAATATTTTGCCATTAGTTCTGGCAAGAGTACTAGGCGGAAAAAGGAAGTCGCAATGGGGACATTTTGACGCCAGAAGTCATCATCCTTGGAGATGCGCTCGGTCAACATGGTGTTGTTTGTCCAGAGAACAAAATCGCAATATTGTCGGTTTACAATATGAAGTTGAGCCTGAACTTGGTAGTAATAGGCATGCGTGCGTTTTAAAGAGAATTGCCCATTGATGCACTCCATACAATTCTCTTTATCGTAAAGTTGCTCTTTTGTGCAATCACGGATACAAAACGGACATTTTATTTCCAGGCATCCCTCACCACAACAGTCACATTCAACGATGCCATCTGGGGAAGCTCCAAATTGGGGATACTCTGGATTTATAAAAAATCCAGCAGTCGACACATTAAAATTGAGGTGCTTCTCCTTAGAAGATTTCAAGTATGCCTTGCGTGCAGTACCTTCATGAGTGCAGCCCCACTGTACAGCCCGTGTTGTGAGCTTCACCTTTGAAGGGTAACAAATTCTCTTGACTAAGCTAAGGGCTGGTTTATCAAGAGACGTACAACAAACAGCCTTGAAGTTTGAGGCAGTCACTCTTCCCAAACGAGACTGGTGCCACAAAATAGACTTTGCCTGCTTGACTGTAGCTTTAGCTAAAGCATCAGCTTCCTGCTGTGAAACTTCGATCACAATATCAAGGGCCTTCTTTTGGAGGTATGGAAGATCCATATCCATCAAGGAATCATCAAATAAGTTGGACAGATCTTTTGGATACACAGTATTGCTGCTGTGCATCTTGTAGAAGGGATCTTCCATGCTTAAAATTGCAGAACTTGAATGTACCCTTTGCAATTTCTGCAGAAAGCATAAATGGGCTTCATCACTCAGAGAGGGTTTCTCAACGACTTTCGAACTTGAAGGCATCGAAGCGTGTTCACCAGCCAGTGCTTCATCCCTCTTCTGTTTTTTTTTCATTGGAGTACAGAAATCTATTTGCTGTACTCGAGAAAACTTGATTGCTCTTGAAGAAGGCCCCACCCAGTATGCAGGAACATCTGTGACCGTTCTTGCTTCCATCCTCTGAATATAGTCTTGTATCCAAAAGAGCATGGCCCCAACATGAGAGCAGGATTCGCTCAAACCTGCTACACAAGAGCAGTGAGCGGCAGTAATGGTGCCATCTTTTTTGGATACTATCCAAGCTTCTAATGGCTTCTCATTTAGACGTTGGGAATGTTGAACCTGAAATATAGAATTTTGTTATTCTCAAATTATTATATGATATAAATATGTTCAATATTTATATATTTTAAACTTGTACATTAGGTATAGATGTGTCCAGGCATCTCGTTTTGAGTGCGACTTCTCCCTTTTTGTCTCACTGTACACTATACAGTAAATGTACTGCCAAAACGTCCCACTTTTCTGTTACTGTACCAAAAGCAGGATAAATAAAAATAAAATATAGATTTTACAACATTTTTTTAATACTCTTTGTTTAAAATGTTAAAATGGCCTTAAAATACTTATTAGTTCTTAATATTTCATAACGTAAGGATAATGCTATTTTTTAGTTATTTCTCAGTTATTACTTGCTAATTATAAGTTATACCGTTTGTTGAAATTTGGTGAAGGATGGAATATTCCATAAAAAAAAATTCAGGAGGGAAGGGTAAAAGTAGAATATCTCCGATTTTGGGTTTTGGAAAATCTGATCACATTATGTATGGATGTGTGTGAAATACAACACATGTGTGCTTTCACTTAAGATTTGCAAAAAGTACTTTAATATTACAGAATTTTCGCAAGATCGCCAGAACGTATAATAGGAATTTACTAACCCAGGTTTGTTTGTTTTACACCCTGTATTATTTAAATGGGCAGGTAACAATAAAGTGCTTACTGACAATACCAAAGTTTTAAACATCGAAAAAGTATCGAAAATTAACTTTAATTTTCCTAAAATTTTCGCTTATTTTGAATAAATAGCTATAAGTTTGAAAATCGCTTCAACTAGCACAATTATGAACAAAACGTATCTACAAATTTGCTGTTACATATTGTTTAACTTTACTGTATCTATTAAATTCTATACGATTCTAACACATTACATTTAAAACTTAAATTATCAGAGAAGTTTTTTTGTGATTAAGAAATGAAGTAAAAACTACAACGTACCTTGCCGAGAAGAACTGACAATCCATTGACTTCAATGCAACCAATGCTCTTTACCCAACCGCATATAAATTTATCGTAAGCCTCTAAGCTTTTAAAGGCTTTAAATTCTTCCATTGTATAGGCACTTTTAGTATACACTAAATAATTGACTACGTCTCCCCATGTCAGTTTCGGAAGACACTCCACGTGCAATTTCAAGGTTTTTCGATCAATTGTGTAGGGATCTACACCATTTAACTGCTGAACTTTATTAATATACCTTTCCTTTGAGACATTATCAAGGTGATCCAGGTGAGACATCTTTTGAAACCGAAATATAATAATAAAAGTGCGAAGTCGACGAAAATCCAAAGGTAACGCTAAACAACAACAAAGTTTGTTGGTCCTTCAAGGAGTTGCTAAGGCCCCGTTGCCAAGGCCCTGAGGGGAAACTTCCGAAGTGTGCTACAGCTCTATTAATGGAATCCTGTATATCAAACCCCCTATCAGCAAGAATTAGATCATGGGGTACGAGCTCTTCTAAGATGCCGCAATTCTCTGCTGTTTCTTTATCAGGTGTCCGTCCACCATAGGCATCCGATATAAAGCTTATGGTACCTTGCGGTGTTATACCAATCAAGTATTTGATGGTGTTTCGCTGCTTGTAAAAGACCAAGTTTGGCACTGTGCTTCAGGATTTGATGGTTTTTCAATTATAATTTCGAAACAATCAATTATTACTGTCACTTTTTTGCCGAAGACTTGCTGAAATGCTAGGGGGACCCGGTGTTGCAATATGTGCCTCTCAGGCCACACAATGAATCGTTGCAACCTACAATACATAATATCAATAACTTTGTAAAAAGTCCTGCTGGCGGTAGTTTGACATACTGAAAATCTGTACGAGAGATCATGAAAATCTAGATTTAATCTAAGCCGCATCATTGTCAACATAAATTGTTGAAATTTGGTTAAGACCAAATTTGGATGATCTGCCAAATAAGGAGCTATCAAATCTTCGAAGACTAACATTAAGAGAGCAAAGGTATTCAGCCCAGTATAGTACAGGACTTTCGTGTCATCTCCCTCAAATGCCTCTTCACTTATTTCTTTTTTCCTCAACTTCTCCTTCATGTTACTTATATCTTGCACATAATCCTCATGTGATGTTAAGAGGGATTGGATATCATGCATCGTCAAATCGGTCTGAATGCATGCCTCAGCTGTATTGCGATGGTGCAAGTCTGGCTGCGAAATTTCTTCATCCATGGAAATAACCAACACCTCATTGGTGGTATCCTCATCAGCAGTAGGCGATTCCTCAATGGCAGCAGTTCGTTGCTGCACTCGATTGAAACGAGCAAGATCCGAGGCACTTGTATCCTGTTTGTTATATCCAAGATTTAGGCTAGGCACCCAATCAGGATTGTCTTTGTCCCAAAGCTCTGCTGGTTTACCTGTAAACGAGACAACATTTAAATTCAAGCAAACAATAGGAATACATACAGAATGGGCAAGTTAGGTTATTCTCTGGATAACATGTTGTAGTGCTATCCCGAATAGCAAGTGTCTGACCGCATATAAACTTTCGTCAAGTAAGACAGACACAGACAAAATTTTTACCAAGACAGCGAGAGAAACTGCCAAAATATATACTGCCTGGAAGTTAATCATATTCACAAACAACTGTATTCTGCTTGAGGCATAACGAAACTAAACTGCATCAACGAGGTTGAAGAGGCACGAATTGTACGAGAGCTATATAATTTAATAGCACTTAACTAAGCAGGTCCGCCACACCCGACCTACACAACCTGGGTAAGCAAAAAACAGACTTGGAAGTGTTTTGATGTCTATCCATCGTAAAATAAGGAGTCAAATAGAAGCATTTTCAATTTCCTTGGTTTACATTTTTAGATTAATTTATCGAATCAGAATTATCCGTCATAGAAAAGGATTACCCGATTCCTCAAGCACGTGTTTTTGCTAAAAATGTAAACCAAGCGCTTATTGAAAAGTTTTAGAAAACTTAAAAAGAAATAACTTAAACTTACGGGATATAAAATGATCTTCACAAATCCATAAGTATTTTTTCTTTGTTTCAGTTAAGTCGTCTCTTTTGATAGCGTTTAACCATTTCTCTCTTCTCAAAGTAGATAACGCTTTTTTTTCTTCTGATGCCTTTTGCTTACTTAAGTCCGAAGGCAAGCGAAAAAAAGACTTTCCTTGAGCCTCCCTTTTTACCGCAATTTATAATTCCGCAAAATCGAACCATAGTGAAGAATTAGAACGCAGATATAGAACAACAACAAAGTTTGTTTTGATTCTAAACTGAATGTGTACAAGTATGCAAAGCTTCGTTGAAGGCTCCTACGTCATTTTTCCCAGCATTCTTAGCTTCCTTGAAGGACGGTACGTCATATTTCCCAGCATTCTTAGCTTCCTTGAAGGACGCCTACGTCATGAGCTACAGGTCAATAGGTGCAAACTCATGTGTTTAAAGCCCATTTCACACCTGCACAACTACATGCAATTCCGTTGCAACTAAATGCAACTGCAACTTGTGGAAACCTGGTTTTTCGGGTTTCCACAAAAAATTATTTATCTCACAATTTGGCAAGTTTCATCTTTTTGCAGGGCATCGCTTGCATCGTACAGAAATTTATGTTTCCGAACTTCATTAATAAGATCAATTTCCATATTTGCCGTCCAATTACTACCCATTTATAATTGCGCAGATTTTTGCATTTTTTGCAAGCAAGGAAAGTTGGCGTCTTAAAAAGTAAATAAACAACCAGTTGGCGAAGTTTAGTTCGCCACAATGTAGCCAAACAAATACTGTATTCTGATTGGCTAATGGTACATGCAACTTGAGATTTTTTCGTGGTCGCAGGAAAAAATCTCACGACTTGAGTGCAACTTTTAAATGCATGGTGTCCTATGGGAGTTGCAAGTAGTTGTGACAAGGTGTGAAATGGGCTTAACCTGTCACTTGACAGCAAGTACAAAGTGTTTAAAGCTGTGTTAAAACCCCGTCGGCAAACACGAACCTTGAAATAGGTGCCAAACCTGTTGCAAACAAATAAACAAGATTTTTAAAAATTACCGCGTGGGGTGTAACAGACGCCAACTGCCAATTTTTTTTTTACATTTAATAGGTTTGTGGTAACATTTATAGTGCAAATAGAATGTATGCGCTCACAATCTTCTAAAATGTCTTTTATTTCAGTTTCTCAAGATGGGTATTTAATGTTATTTTTCTCTTCCCCAACCAACCCTAACTAATGTTTCTCTTCTCTGGATACTTTTACTATTCAAAGTTTCTCATTATTGATCCACTATTTATTAATTTTCTAAGATTCTGTCACTTATAAAGTAGGTATATCCTTTCTTATTAGTTGAATTCTGCTGAATGCATTTCAGTGTATAGAAGTTATTCTGTATATAAATTAAATATCCGCAGTTTTTTAACCGCACATTGAGAGTGTCACCAAAACAAACAATGAAATTATGAAAGATTATAAAGTCATTGAAATGATTATGGGGAAGGGGCTACTTCAGAATCTAACTTGTACATATTGTAACATGATTGAAATGTTAACCAACAATAAATTGAAGGGTTTATTTATATTTACACTGTCATACAGAAAAAAAATCAATTTACATGACAGGAATAGAATCACCAACACAAAGAACATTAATAAATACATACAAAAATATGAATGAAATGAAACCGCACTTCGATGTGTTTTGACCGTTTATGGAATTCTGGATTTTTCACCAGTTTGACAGCACCATTGTCGACATGCAGGGTCGGTGTGTAGTTCATATGGGCAATTTCCCCAAACAGCCGTTTCAACCAAATGACTTCCTTAGTTTCCTCACTTGCTGCAATATACTCCGCCTCAGTTGTGGAGAGAACTACACTCTTCTGCTTCTGACTGCTTCAGGAAATCGCTGCCCCAGCATATTTGCATACAATGCCTGAGCGGGAACGGCGGGTCTTCTGATCACCAGCATAGTCTGCGTCGCTGTATGCCTCAAGCTCATAAGATTGAGCATCACTTTTATACAGCAGTCCATGATTTGTAGTGCCTTTCAGGTATCTAAACACTCTTTTCACTGCTTGCCAGTGATGATGAAGTGGAGATTCCAAGTTCTCGGAGACTACACTTACTGAATAAGCAATATCAGGTCGGGTTGCTGTAGCAAGATACATTAGGCTACCCACAGCCTCTCGATAAGGTACCCTTTCACTCAGAGGTGTATCACTTGCATCAGACCTTTCACTAGGAGTAGCAACAGGATTCACATCAGCCATGTTGAATTTTTCAAGAATTTTTCTCACATAGCTACTTTGACTAACAAAGATGGAACCATTATCTAACTTAGCAATGTGCATACCAAGAAAACATTCTAAAGATCCCACAGTTATTCGAAATTCAGCTTTCAACTCCTCGACAAACTCATGAATTTCACTGTTGTCAGTCCCAGCTACAAGACCATCATCTACATATAAAGCTATAATGAGTTTCTTGTTATTCTTTATTCTGTAGAAAAGACAGGGGTCAGTTGTGCTGCAGACCATCTCTTGTTTTTGTACAAAGTGCACAAAACAATTGTTCCAGCACTTAGGTGCTTGCTTCAAGCCATAGCGACTTCGATGCAGCTTGCACACACGCTGTGATCCATCATTGTAACCATCAGGTTGTTTCATGTATACTTCCTCTGTTCCTCTTGCAGATCGCCATAAAGGAAAGCAGTGCTCACATCAAACTGCTGAAGATTAAGCTTTTCAGATGCAGCAACGCTTAAAACAGTTCTGACCGTGTCAAATCTAGCTACAGGGCTATAAGTTTCATCGTAGTCAATACCATGTTTTTGAGAATAGCCTCTGGCCACAAGCCGTGCCTTGTATCTATCCACACTGCCATCAGCTTTCGTTTTTAATCTTAATACCCAACGATTGGATATAAGCTTCTTTCCAGGAGGCAAATCCACTAGACGCCACACTTGATTTTCAGCCAAAGAAGCCATTTCTTCATCCATTGCACACCTCTAATTTTCAGCATCATCTAATGACATGGCTGAATGGTAGGAGTCTGGAACATCACATGCAGCTAGTAGAAGAAAGTCCTTCAGATATTCAGGTAGCTTTACCTTACGTTTGGAAACCACGGGTTCACTGGATTCATCTTCCTCTGTTTCATCCTCCTCTTGGGGCTTGGAAACCACTGATTCAGGGGATTCTTCTTCCTCTGTTTCGTCAGCATCTTGCAGCACATCGGTGGAAACACTGGTACCTTCATGACTGCTTCCATTATTGGTCACTTGCTGAACAGATAACTGCACTATCTTCTCTAGTGGTTGTTCTTTTCGAAAGACGACATCTCTGCTCAGAATAACTTTATTCTGACTGGGGATCCACACACGATAACCATCCTTATCGCCACAATAGCCAACAAAAAGTCCTTCTGTGCTCTTTTTGTCCCATTTCTTTCTTCTTTGCTTCGGTACATGGACAAAGCAGTCTGTTCCAAATATTCTCAAGTGGTCAATAGCTGTAATCTCTTTTCTAAACCACAGTTCAACAGGTGCTTTTCCTTCTACTGTAGTAGGCCCAGTCCTGTTCAGCATGTACACCACAGTATTAACAGCTTCAGCCCACAGTCTTAGAGGTAATTCTTTAGAGTGTATCAAACTTCTAGAACATTCTACGATGGTTCTATTCTCTCTCTCAGCAGATCCATTCTGTTCAGGAGAATAGGGCATCAAACATGGTGTGTAATACCCCAACTTTCCAGGATCTTCTGCATTTCTGAATTTTTGAACTCTGTACCACCATCAGTTAGTAGCTCCTTGACGGTGATGCCTGCATTGCTAGATTTCTTCAGGAAAACTTGAAGGCAGTTAGACACTTCATTCTTGTGCTCTAGAAAGAAAACTCTTCGGAATTTGGAGCAGTCGTCCTTGCAGCACAAAAAGTATCTGGCTCCACCAATTGAACTTTCTTGCATCGGCCCTCAGACATCAGCATGTATTAGACCTCCAGCAACTGTTGGTCGATTCTGTCTAGTGCCAAAGCTCGAAAGAGAATGCTTTCCATACAGACATCCGGCACACAATTCATCTGTGATGTTCAAACTTACACCAAACTTTTTCAGAGTCTTCTGAACATGTTTCTTGTTTTGATAGCAAAGTCTTTCATGCCACACCTGTGCACTTTCTTCACTAGATGCAACATAAATTTCAGCTGCCACTTCTGGAACGATGACACACATTTCCAATGCATACAGGCCTTTGGTTGTAAGTTTTCCAACAAGTTGCACTTTCTCATGTCTTGTAAACCAGCAGCCTTTCATGTCAGCTTCGAATTTGTATCCTTTACTAATGGTTTCACTAATAGAAAACAAATTTCTTCAAACCTCTGGAACGTACCAAACATTTGTAAGGTAGTTCTTTATCCACTGTCCACCGATTTTCATTTTAACGTCAATGACACCTTGTCCATACGCCAAAATGGTGCTGTTGTTGCCAACCTGGATTTCTTTCGGTGGTGTAAAGGATTCGAAACTCGAAAAATACTCTTTATGTCTGGTCATATGAGCAGACGCACCAGAATCTGCCAGCCACACGTCTTCTTCTGTGACACCTGGGATGCTGCACATGAAAGCATTTCCTTCCCTTGTGTGCTTTGATACTGGGCCATCTGAAGACTTCACTGCATTCCTTTTCCAGCAATGCTTGGCACCTTCTTTCTTGCTTCACACCCTTGGGGGGCTGTGTTGACTTCTGTGTCTTTGCTACAAAAGCAGCATTCTCTGTTTTTGCTTTACCTGGAAGCCTCATTTCGATGAGTCGCAACCTTTCGGTAAGTTTGTTGACTGTTCGATCTGCCACGGCAATGGACTCCCACACACTCTTGAACTCGAAATATTCCTTCGGAAGCGTTGATATGATTCTGCTCATCAAAAGCAGATCCGGCAGCTCGGTTTAAGAAAGCTTTTTCAGTTCATCATTAAGCTCATAAAAGTTCCTCTGCAATCTTGCAATGTGAGTTGCAATATCTTCACTGGGATCTTTCTCGCTGCTGAAAAAGTTCTCCATCAAACGATCTACCCTTTGACCGGAACTCTGTTCGTAGATCGAACACAGCTTCTGCCATATTTCCTCGGCAGTAGTGCATGTGGCCGTCAACTCACAATTTGAGTCATCCATACTGCCAACTAGGATCAGTTGAGCAAGTGCATCATTCTTCTTGAAGGTTTTTACTTCTTTAGAAGTGACTTGTTCTCCTGTGGGCAATATCGTTTCGCCGTTAACGATATCGAGAACATCATGATGCCGCAACAACAATCCTACCTGGCGCTTCCACTTCGTCCAGTTTCTCACACCTTCTAGTTTTTCAATATGCGTTTTGAAATCCATTACTATAATTGAAAAAGTCAATTTCAAAGTCCTATTTGCCTTTCACCAGGATCTATCACGTGTTCTACGTATCTTCACGTGTTCGAATGTTTATGCGTTCAAATAAACAATTCCGCGCAATAGAAACGGGATAAGCCCATAACCTATTGTTTTTAAGTTCAAACAACAAACTTACGTGGTGAAAGCAATTAGCAAAGTTATTTATTGAAAAATGAGAGTAAAAAGTCCACACTACAACGACAAAACAAAAACAGAAGCAAACTTAAAGTGGAAGTTGAAGTTACAAAAAAACAAAAGTTAAAGTAGTAGTTTGTGTTATTTTTCTTAACAGTTGCACTTAGATCCGTTAAAACCAGTATACTTGTAAACAGAAAAATTCACTTAATTGAAAGTTTATGAAAAGGGGAAAAGGGTCATTATCTTTATATAGAGGGGGAATAACCTGTTCAATTGAAACGAAAATCTCAATTTTTTTCGAAAGTATCTCTTAGCACATTCTTCCACTAAGCTCTTTAATTGGAAATGAACACTGAGAAAGTGAGGTGCTGATTGTGACTGTCTTGCCTTGTTAGTCATGTGACATTAACTCTTTTCCTCCTGCCGTTTCAGCGTTTCTCTATATCATTCACTTGCTCGGTGGTTTAACCTCTTTGCTCCAGAAGTACACTTACATGGACTTCAGTAGAATTCACTTCTCAACTTCTGTTGACAATTTATCTTAATACTAACTTTTTTTGAATTACTTATGATTTGAGTGGGGCGGCCCGTCAGGGCCAAGCACTGCGACCAATGGTCTATTGTACTAACCTCATCGTTTAACCTTGAAGCAGGCTGATTGCTGAAAGAAAAATGAATTGTTCATGAATGTTCAAGCTTTCCAAAAATACAGAAACAAAATTGGCTTAGTTATTACTTGTATTGGAAAATGACTTATCAAGAGGATCATTTCAAAAGTTAATTTATCTGACATTTTGGATTAAAAATATAGTTAAAATCACATAAAACTGATACAGCTTGTTTATTTATTATACCAAAAATGTGTATTGTTAACTCTCTAAACCTCCAATTCCACTAAATTGATGTAACCCTTAGCAAATATTGAACCCTAATTTTTTCAAAATTACTTGCGAAACATACTTATCTTATAAATATATAATTGTTTTGTTTGAAACTTATTTTTTATAAAGAATATATGCATAGAACTTCAGGACTGATGACGTTAAGCAGAAAAGTTTATTGGGAGTTCTTGGTTGTCTATCAAGGTTCCCAGACTTAGCCGATATTAACCATTTTGTGGATCTGCTTGGCTTATAAAATTTTTAATCAAATATCATTAGCCAAAACTATTCTCTGCCCGAGAGTTTGGATAGCTTATTAAAGCCCTCAGATTGTTATTTTTCTTAGTTTTTATAACTTTTTATTGTTTCTTTTTTTTATTTGAATTATTTTTCAGCAAACCAATCCAGAAGAGTCGAGCCAGAAGTACTGCAAAGCCAGAATAACTGGTAATAGAAGTTACTCTTGGAAATTCCATCCTATGTAACCCTGCTGTATGTTTTCGATCTCCCTGCATTTTCTTGAAGAAGCTACAAGCACAGAAAAAATCAAGCACACCAAAAAGTAAGGAAAAAATTTGGTTGTCTTCATTTTGGAGCTTGAAGGGCTGTTAAATGTCCCTAAAAAACGCAGATATTTTTAATTAATCCTAACCAGTTGGGAGTTCTTACAAAATAATAATAAGGAACATATAACAGGTGTTTTACAAATAATAATCTTTGTGGAGTTTACTATAGTCATTGTAAACTCCACAAAGATAGCATCCAATATCCTTGGTTTTTTTATAACCTAAATAAGCGCTTATTGGTAATGATGTTTGGATTAATTGGCATTTGACATTTTTTAAATATTTGAGTTACAAAAAATACTTTCTCGCACCATGTTAAGGTCCACATGAGAAGTTGTGTAGAATAGAGCATCATTAAAATTTCCCTTCTTTAGAAGCTTTTGTATATCGGAGTCTATGGCTAAAAGATTTGGGTTTTTTTTAAGACATTGATAATACTTTGGTGATAACTAAACCATGATAATTTTATTGTGTAATTCTATTTCTACTCAGTGAGAGATAAGATTATCTCCATCACTATTTTTCTCAATAAACACTTAAAAATGACTCATAAATCAACTATCATAGTTTTTTTTTTACATTTGAAAAGATAAATTAATAAGCATATTTAAATTTGTATTGTCACTTTGTATCAAATGTTTACCTTATTAAATATTACTTAAAATATTTTTTACGAATAATTAACAAAAAAATACAGTAAAATTGAGCTTTTTTAAAAAAAATTATTTAAAAATTGTAAAGAATGTTATTAATTTTAATTAAAAGTGATTTAATTATGTTTAATATTTTAACTACTATTAGTTAATAAATTTGTATTATGACTTTGTATCAAATGTTTACCTTATTAAATATTACTTAAAATATTTTTTATGAATTAATAACAAAAAAATACAGTAAATTGAGCTTTTTAAAAAATATACATTTACAAATTGTAAAGAATGTTATTAATTTTAATTAAAAGTAATTTAGTTAGGTTTCATATTTTAACTACCATTAGTTATAATCCTTCAAATAAATTTGTTTTGAGAGAAATCGAGTTTGACATAAAAATCAAATTTTGCTGAAGAGAAATGGAAAATATGATCCAAGTTTATAAATTACATGTCTAATCGATGGGAAGATGGTCGAATTGATGTCTAAAAAAATTCAAAATGCTTCTAGCTATAAACTATGATTTAGCAGCTTCCAAAAATAAGCACAAATTAAGTAATGTATTATTCTAGAAATCTCCTTGAGCGGGCCTCAACATGGCTGCTTTACAGGCCTAAAATTCCCTTTTCCTTCTCCATTATGTGACACATAGTGTGCGACAGCGCACAGTTCTACTATCTCTGTTTTTCACCAGTCTTTCTGGTTTCACCCTACTCTTTCCTTGATAAATTATTTTGGGGTTAAGTTATTGATCAGCTAATATTAATCTATATATATTCATTACAGAAGCATCAACATCTGAACTGTATAAATTAAAAGAATTATCCAAGTAAAACTAATAAAACTTCCATTCCACATAAGTTCAGCATTTGAAAAGATTTCCCAAAAAACACTAAAAATATCAGACAGAATTGTATGACATGTAATTGTGTGTGAAGTCCATTCCTAAGAAAATATTTTTATGTACATTAAAGCTGTGAAAACAACAGAGCTGTGAATTTTGTAAGGAATTATTAGGTCCAATATCACATCATCAATCAAAGCTTATGATGCATTCTAAAGATAAGCCACATTGTCGTGAATTGTGCCCCAAGTCATTTAGTCAAAGGTCCAGCCTTCAAGACCACCTTCTGACACATACTAAAGAAAAACCACATAGCTGTGAATTGTGCGCCAAGTCTTTTACTCAAAAGTCCCACCTTCAAAATCATCTTCTGACTCATACTAAAGAAAAACCACATAGCTGTGAATTATGTAACAAGTCTTTTACTCAAACGTCCAGCCTTCAATACCATCTTCTGACACATACTAAAGAAAAATCACATAGCTGTGAATTGTGTAATAAGTCTTTTATCATAGGTCCAGCCTTAAAACCATCTTCTGACACATACTAAAGCAAAACCACTAGCTGTGAATTGTGCCCCAAGTCGTTTAGTCTCAAGTCTCACCTTCAAAACCATCTTCTGACACATACTAAAGAAAAACCACATAGCTGTGAATTGTGTAATAAGTCTTTAGTCATAGGTCCAGCCTTAAAAAACATCTTCTGACACATACTAAAGAAAAACCACATAGCTGTGAATTGTGCAATCGTTTAGTTCAAGTCCAGCCTCAAACATCTTCTACACATACTAAAGAAAACCACATAGCTGTGAATTGTGCCCAAGTCTTTAGTCTCAAGTCCAGCCTACAAAAACATCTTCTACACATACTAAAGAAAAACCACATAGCTGTGAATTATGCCCCAAGTCTTTACGTCCAAAGTCCAGCCTTCAAAATCATCTTCTCACACATACTAAAGAAAAACCACATAGCTGTGAATTGTGCCCCAAGTCATTTAGTCTCAAGTCCAGCCTACAAAAACATCTTCTAACACATACTAAAGAAAAACCACATAGCTGTGAATTATGTAACAAGTCTTTTACTCAAAAGTCCCACCTTCAAAATCATCTTCTGACACATACTAAAGAAAAACCACATAGCTGTGAATTGTGCCCCAAGTCGTTTAGTCTCAAGTCCACTCTTCAAAAACATCTTCTGACACATACTAAAGAAAAACCACATAGCTGTGAATTGTGCCCCAAGTCTTTTAGTCTCAAGTCCACTCTTCAAAAACATCTTCTGACACATACTAAAGAAAAACCACATAGCTGTGAATTGTGCCCCAAATCATTTAGTCTCAAGTCCACTCTTCAAAAACACCTTCTGACACATACTAAAGAAAAACCACATAGCTGTGAATTATGTAACAAGTCTTTTACTCAAAAGTCCCACCTTCAAAATCATCTTCTGACACATACTAAAGAAAAACCACATAGCTGTGAATTGTGTAATAAGTCTTTTAGTCTCAAGTCCAGCCTACAAAAACATCTTCTAACACATACTAAAGAAAAACCACATAGCTGTGAATTGTGTAACAAGTCTTTTAGTCGAAAGGATACTCTTCAAAAACATCTTCTGACACACACTAAAGAAAAACCACATAGCTGTGAATTGTGTAACAAGTCTTTTAGTCGAAAGGATACTCTTCAAAAACATCTTCTGACACACACTAAAGAAAATCCACATAGCTGTGAATTGTGTAATAAGTCTTTTAGTCATAGGTCCAGCCTTAAAAAACATTTTCTGACACATACTAAAGAAAAACCACATAGCTGTGAATTGTGCCCAAAGTCGTTTAGTCTCAAGTCCAGCCTACAAAAACATCTTCTAACACATACTAAAAAGAAAAACCACATAGCTGTGAATTGTGTAACAAGTCTTTTAGTCGAAAGGATACTCTTCAAAAACATCTTCTGACACACACTAAAGAAAATCCACATTGCTGTGAATTGTGCCCCAAGTCGTTTAGTCTCAAGTCCAGCCTACAAAAACATCTTCTAACACATACTAAAGAAAAACCACATAGCTGGGAATTATGTAACAAGTCTTTTACTCAAAAGTCCCACCTTCAAAATCATCTTCTGACTCATACTAAAGAAAAACCACATAGCTGTGAATTATGTAACAAGTCTTTTACTCAAACGTCCAGCCTTCAATACCATCTTCTGACATACTAAAGAAAAACCACATAGCTGTGAATTGTGTAATAAGTCTTTTAGTCATAGGTCCAGCCTTAAAAAACATCTTCTGACACATACTAAAGCAAAACCACATAGCTGTGAATTGTGCCCCAAGTCGTTTAGTCTCAAGTCTCACCTTCAAACCCATCTTCTGACACATACTAAAGAAAAACCACATAGCTGTGAATTGTGTAATAAGTCTTTTAGTCATAGGTCCAGCCTTAAAAAACATCTTCTGACACATACTAAAGAAAAACCACATAGCTGTGAATTGTGCCCCAAATCGTTTAGTCTCAAGTCCAGCCTTCAAAATCATCTTCTCACACATACTAAAGAAAAACCACATAGCTGTGAATTGTGCCCCAAGTCGTTTAGTCTCAAGTCCAGCCTACAAATACATCTTCTAACACAGGGGTGCCTACAGGGGGGGGGGGGTCAACGACGCAGACTGCGTCGTTGAAATTTTAGGGGGGGGTCGAAAAAAATTAGAATTTTTTTTATGTGAATGGTTTATTTTGTCTAAGATAAAACTCTAATGAATTCTTGTTCTTTCTAATCATCTGCCTCCCCCCCCCCAGATACCTAGGGGGGGGGGGGGGCATAACCGTCAAGAATCAAAAATGATAACCAAAATCCTAGAACATTACGAAAAGTAGAACATGGATAATGGCATATTTTTGACATTTATTACCCATAAACAACCCATCACTTCTTTAAAGCTTAAACAAAACTCTTGCAGCTGGCCTTCTCCCATGTCATAAATCTCACGCAGTCTGTCTGTATAACATACAACTCGATGAAATGATGACTCCCGCATATTTATTTTTCACCCAATGACATTAGTGCAATTTTCCCGCTTAGAAGTATTACTTTGTTTAGATTGTTGTTTTCGAAACGGAGGGAAGCTTCAAAGATACACCTTTATTAAATGAATCTATTTGATCTATTTTAAACTAAATGAAGTTAAAATGCACTGTGCTATAACTATAAATACTCCAAGAGCTTATTTTGAAGTGTTATGGCAGTGATTCCGGTGAGATTTTCGTAATTATATAATTTGAATATTTTAAGCTTGTTAACCCTCTAAAAAAGCAAATTGGCTAAACTGTAAACTTGTTTTCACTGCTTGAGTTTTAAATTAAAATTTTAACTGAAAATTTAATTCCTTTATTTAAAAAATATTATATTTCTGTAATAGGTGGTTATAAATGACTCCTCCATGCTTTAAATTTTGGAATTTAATAAAATAATTAAATTTATAAAAATTTAAAAATTATGTGTGTTGCTGGTAAACCAGTCATTTGACGGATTTATACGTCTTTATCCTTCAGAAGGTTGGGAAAATAAAGAAAGGATACTAAAAGATTTTAATTATATTTGATATAACTGATAATTTGAGTTTCAAAGTTTACACTTTAAAACATGTTTGTGCACCAAAAATATTAATCAATATTAATAATGAAAACATTGTTTAATTTTTTTTAATGTGCATCTGGATTTTGAAAATTATTACGTGGCTTTTTTTTGTATAAAGATGATAAAGATATAAAATTAAATATCTTAGTTAGAATACGGTAGAGTGGTGGGATTTTTTAATAGTTTTCCCTCTCCATTTCCAAGAATTAGATGGCAGCTTTCAAGACATTAGATTTTAAAAATGTTCACCCCCTCCCTTCCCTTCATGAAGCACTCGAGATAGTAATAATTTTTATTATCTATTTCTAGATATTTATTTTGAGAATACTATAAAATTACATGTTGAGGTTTAAGCTGTCTTCAGACGCAAGACCTCAAGGAAGGAACGGGGCATTTTCCTGACAAGTGATTCTAAATTGTTGATTTTAATAGAAATTTTTTGCAGAATTGCACTTTTTAATAATTAAACTCGCCTTATAAGTTATTTAATTGAATAAAACCCTTAATTTGGTACATTAATCAATCATTTGATGCTCCAACTATATTAATAAACCAAAATGCGCACACTGATTTGAATTAGTCGTCTTAATAAATGTAATAAAATCTATTAATTAGTCAGTAATAGCCTTACTATCCTTGGTTTCAATATCTTAGATGAGGCCAGCCATCGTCTGGCAATTGCAATTTAACCATTCACTTAGTCGCATAAATTTCTGTTTTCAAGTGGTGCAGCTTTCAAACGTAGTATGATGAACTCGAATTTCAAGAGGCATGTGGTGTGGAACAGTATGGTCATAAACTGGAATCTTACGTTTATGCTGATTGGTCGATTTTGATGTTAAAAGAGAGTTATATGTCTATGGGTATGAGCATTGCTTTAGTTTTAGTTTTGTGAAGTTGATTTTGAACAATAACAGTAACTGGCACTAAATAAGTCGTGATCAATTATAACAGAACTTCATGTTTATTATTAACAACAACAAAAAACTGAAAAAAAAAAATTTCTAACAAAACGTATCCGAAAATTTTCTAATTTTTAAAAATCACATAATAAAACAGGAATCGCATTTAAAATCTTTAACAATCCAATCTGCAAAATGATAATTCTATTTTAAGAGGCCCGGCGTCGGAAGAAAGCAATGTGCTGACAATTATTTCTCATAAACATTACTTAATCGCTGTTATAGCATTTGAAGCAGACATCATAAATATTCAGAATTGTGTATATAACAGTTCTATGAATGAATGACCTTCGGATAATATTTCTGGCCTAGCATACATACTCCGGCCCAAGCCATTTTCCCGCCATTGCTTTAGTTATAAACAGTAGGAAGATACTTGTCGTCTGGTGTCAAATGTGTGGGTGATTGAATATAGTTAAGAAAGTTCAATTCCTAGTTTCAGGGTAAGAATTTTGTTTAATATTTAATTTTAATTTTAGTAACTTAATAAATAGTAACATTTTTAAGTGAAACTATATCAGTAAACATAATAGAATTATTCTGATTTGTTTGTTAATGTCGAATGTGTTGCATAGAAGGAAGCTGTTTTTGGATCACGTATCTGGCTATTTTTATTGATTTAAAAAGTAATATAATTACATAAATTTTGAGCGGAATTTTTACTGATTATTTAGATTCCCGATAGCTTTTGCTGTAAAAAAATCTATTTAAAGGAAAATTAAAAATAAGTTGCAATTCCGGATTATAAAAGCTATTAAAAATGTGCTTCCCTTTTCAATTAGGGGCAACTCTGCGTTGACCTATCAGTAGAAAAATATTCAAGAAGAAAGTCAGTACTTGGGTTTTATTTCTTAGGACAAAGTTACCCCATTCGATGGTACTTAAAATATCATTTTACTATAAAGTTTCATGTATACACCATAAAGATTCCTATCTATACACAATGTGGTGTAAATTACTTAGGTTCAGTACTCCATAAGTCCATATAAATATAAAAACCACACCGGGTTTTTTTTTTGGGGGGGGGGCGGATTTAAAAAAATTCTAGGGGGGGTGCGTCGTTAGCTCTGGGGGGGATCGGCACCTCTGTCTAACACATACTAAAGAAAAACCACATAGCTGTGAATTGTGTAACAAGTCTTTTAGTCGAAAGGATACTCTTCAAAAACATCTTCTGACACACACTAAAGAAAATCCACATTGCTGTGAATTGTGCCCCAAGTCATTTAGTCAAACGTCCAGCCTAAAATACCATCTTCTGACACATGCTAAAGAAAAACCACATAGCTGTGAATTATGTAACAAGTCTTTTACTCAAAAGTCCCACCTTCAAAATCATCTTCTGACACATACTAAATAAAAACCACATAGCTGTGAATTGTGCCCCAAGTCGTTTAGTCTCAAGTCCAGCCTACAAAAACATCTTCTAACACATACTAAAGAAAAACCACATAGCTGTGAATTGTGTAACAAGTCTTTTAGTCGAAAGGATACTCTTCAAAAACATCTTCTGACACATACTAAAGAAAAACCACATAGCTGTGAATTGTGTAATAAGTCTTTTAGTCAAAGGTCCAGCCTTAAAAAACATCTTCTGACACATACTAAAGAAAAACCACATAGCTGTGAATTGTGTAATAAGTCTTTTAGTCATAGGTCCAGCCTTAAAAAACATTTTCTGACACGTACTAAAGAAAAACCACATAACTGTGAATTGTGCCCCAAGTTGTTTAGTCTCAAGTCTCACCTTCAAACCCATCTTCTGACACATACTAAAGAAAAACCACATAGCTGTGAATTGTGTAATAAGTCTTTTAGTCATAGGTCCAGCCTTAAAAAACATTTTCTGACACATACTAAAGAAAATCCATATAGCTGTGAATTGTGCCTCAAGTCTTTTAGTCAAAAGTACCACCTTCAAAAACATCTTCCGGCACATACTAAATAGAAACCACATTTCTGTGAATTATGTAACAAGTCATTTTGTCTCAAGTCTAACCTTCAAACCCATCTTCTGACACATACTAAAGAAAAGCCTCATAGCTGTGAATTGTGCCCCAGATCTTTTAGTCATAGGTCCAGCCTTCAAACCCATCTTCTGACACATACTAAAAAAAGCCTCATAGCTGTGAATTGTGCCCTAAGTCAATTAGTAAAAAGTCCAGCGTATAAAAACATCTTCTGACACATAGTAAAGAAAAGCCAAAAGTGTCATAATTGTGTAATATGTAACCCTGTCAAAAGTCCAATCTTCGAAGACATTTTCTGAGGCACACTTTATAAAGGTTCCATAACTGTTAATTGTGCAAAAAGGTATTCAGTTAAAAGTCCAACACTTCTAAATATATTGTAACACACCAAAAAAAGCCACTTTTCCGTGACTTTTGTAATGAGACTTTTAGTTTTACTTGTAACCTTCAATAACATATTATGAGGTACACTTCAGAAGAGCCTGATAGCTGAAAGGTGTGTGCATTAATTCTGAACTCTAATGTTAAAGCATATACTACCAACAAAGCATCTGTTGCCACTGTATTGAAGTTCCGGAAGTGTACTGCAAAATGAAATTTATTTTCACGAAAAAATAGATAAGCCAGAACTATACTTGTTCTCCCTATTGTTTAACTATTTTATTATAATGTCTATGTATTATTTTTTTACATTATACCCATGTAATTAAATAATTGAACCTAAAATACATTAGCTAAATTTATTTTTGATTTGAATAATAAATGATTGTTAAATATATGTCAAATTGTTTCAAAGTGGTGTAGCAGTTGAATATGCATGTCTCCTTCTTAACAATAACTGATTATCATAATTTCTATTCCATTATATTATAATGTTAATAACTTCTTTCAGCAAGTATTATTGTTCTTCAAATTGCTATATTTTATTTTAAATTATAAATTTCTGTAAAGCAATATTGTGAACTTCCACACTACTTGAACTTCTCTTATAATAATCGTTACAATTTAATGTTCCATTTATATGCATACTTAGTTTCCTGCATGCTAAATAAGCGTCTAGTGTGGAAGATGCCGATTGAGAGTGCTTCGCCTACATACTAATAGGGCTGGGTAGCCCAGTGGGTAAGCAGCTACATACTAATAGGGCTGGGTAGCCCAGTGGGTAAGCAGCTACATACTAATAGGGCTGGGTAGCCCAGTGGGTAAGCAGCTTGCCTTGCATGCGAAAGATCCCGGGTCTGAGCATTACCAAAATAACTGTCGGCCTATAAACAGTCTGTGCAGCCAAAAACTCAGTGTAGAGGTAGTCCACGTTAAATATGCTATGACGTTGCGTACGATGTTTCCCTAAAAAGTTGTATTGGGTGTGGGCTCGTCACTTGACTGTGGTTCTAAATTACGACGCCTGTTGCCAATAACCCATGTGTACTTCTAGTGGCATGATAATTGAACCTAATCCTACCTACTAAGAAAATCAGATGTTCTATTAAATTGAACTGCATATGGCAAAGTGTATTTCATCAGTCACATGAATTGTTACATAGTCACATGGTCTGTGCAAGGGGAAATCTGCATAACTTTACACAATGACAATGCTTTTAAATATTCTGAAATGGATATAATTTTTATGTAACATTACAACATATATATGTGATTTAGTGAAATAATTAAGTTACATTTAAAGCAAATTTTTATATAAATTAATAAGGTATATGATATATGTTATATTCAGAATAATATGCAGCATTCAGGCTATCAATCAGGTTTAGTTTGAATTATCGTCGCACTAGAGCTACACGAGGGCTATTGGTGACGGGCGTCGTATTTTAGAACCGCTATCAATCAGGCTTTTCATTTGTAACCTATATCAGTTTTGTAAAATAATTCAGTTTTCTATGAAAGTTTTGCATGAATGTGAAAATTAAAAAATATATACATTTTCCCTCTAAAATATATTTTGTCAAATCATTGCTTTTTATTCACCCTTGATAAACTGTTCTTAAAAAAATTTAAAATTGGGTTATTCTTAAAAAAACTTATAAAATTGCCATTAAGTTTATGCTTAGTTCAAGTTGGTTATTATTATTTTTAGTAGCCTTATTTATTTGTAGATTGGAACTATTTTTTGGCATTGCTTTTTAGCTTTCACGTTAGTTTATAACGTAACAAGTTAAAGCTTTTATAAAGGCTACGTACGTCCGTCAGTCTGTCCGTCATCTTCTTTCGAAACCCAAACTAAAATATTACATACAAGTGTGATACGCCGAAAGAAATCAATCCATTCAAGTTATTATATATTTAAAATTACAGAATTTTTTTTTTAATTTCAAGTATTTTAATTTAAAAAAAAGCATAAAAAGTCAATTTTTTAGCGCTCGAATTCTGAAACAAAAGGATAAATGCATATATCATATACACTAAGAGTATCCCCCCCCTTTAATTATTCCCCATGTTATTAGTTAAACATTGATTTAAAACGCATTGTTTCTTGAACATTTCGTATTTTTCTTTTAAAGATTCTTTACTCTGTGACTCTGTGTTAATTTGAAAAGAATGTAACCAACACCGCATATTTAAAAAAAACACAGTATTAGTGTAAGGTAGATTATTAGGTTGTATTAAGCTCGTATGCAAACGGGAGTGGTACAGTTTAAAAAAAAAGTGTTCTAACAGCACAAGTGGAACACAGGCCTTGTGAAATAATGACACTACAATATTGTGACCCCATAAATAATGATGACATTACAATATTGTGGCCCTATGAATAATGATGTAAGAGTAACATTACGCACTAGTCACTAATTGCAAAAATAACTATTTGTGTATATTTAGTTTTGTGTATTGAGTAAATGGACACTAATGGGAATATTTCTTATAATGTCACGCTTTCCATACTGCGATTTCATTGGTTGTTTTGTTTTCTTTCCCTACTACTTGAAACAAGCTCATTGGTTTTTTTTATAATATTTCTGTAATCCATTTTTCAAAAATTCCGTACCGTCATCTGTTTGTAAAATATTCGGCTTACGTTCCTTAAATATTCTCTTGAATCCATTCAACACACTATCTCCCTTTTTATCTTTTAATGGAATTGCTCAAGGCAATTGCCACTTGGAAAACACGTCAATACATGAAGTAAGTATTTACAATTATTATTAAATTTACTAAGAGATTGCAAGTCCAGTTAATCAGCTTGAAATTGGTCATCAATACCTCCTACAATCACCCTATTTCTAGGAAACTTGTGTTTTAAAGGTTTATTTAAAGTATAGCCCTTACCGACCGACCTATCACAATCGTGCGTGTATAAAAGAGAATGTTCAAACTCTTCAAAAATAATGATACCGAAGCAGCTGACTTGAACCAGTCGTTATTTGTATAAAAAATGACTGTTTTTAAGGAGTTGCTGGCATTGATGCTGTTTAAGGTATTTTTTCGATAAAACTCTAAAATTTAGGCTCATAAACTTAAATCAGCGCCATCTGATAGCCGGTCTTAAAGGGATACGAATCTTTCTTCTGCAACCAAGAAACTATATCTTTATTTTTTAGTTTACCCTTCGTAACATTACGCAACTTACTAATACCACTAAAACTCCCAGGTAACGCTGGATCTTTGTATAACTTTTCCAAGTCCTCCATAATCTATGACTGCATCCTAAGAAAGTAAAATGAATTATACTACTTACCATATCACTCTAGTCTACACCAATAAATACACAGGTTTAAGATACATCAATATTTATTTATATCTATTAAGTATATACACTCTCATCTATATACGTACACCACATTTTGAATATATAAAATACAAGTTTAACATATTTCTTCCATTTCGCATAAAGTTTCCTCTGTAGTGTAGGAGCATACATGTTTTTAACATAATTGAGAAAAGAGGGCACATCAATATTGGTAAAAAAGTTGTGACTCCATGAATAATGATGACATTACAATATTGTGACCCCATGAATAATGATGACATTACAATATTGTGGCCCCATGAATAATGATGACATTACAATAGTGTGACCCCATGAATAATGATGACACTACAATAGTGTGACCCCATGAATAATGATGACATTACAATAGTGTGGCCCCATGAATAATGATGACATTACAATAGTGTGGCCCCATGAATAATGATGACATTACAATATGTGATGAACCCCAATCGAATAATGATGACATTACAATATTGTGACCCCATGAATAATGATGACATTACAATATTGTGACCCCATGAATAATGATGACATTACAATATTGTGACCCCATGAATAATGATGACATTACAATATTGTGACCCCATGAATAATGATGACATTACAATATTGTGGCCCCATAAACAAAACCACCTAGATGCTAATTCGTCTAAACTAGAACTGTGTCGTTTCAGACGGGCTTGGCTTATTGATAATTAAATCAGTGATATATTTGATTTGATTAATGTCGCACCACACTTACGCCACGAGGTCTATTGACGATGGTATTGGAAAATGGTACTATTATTTTGTGGCAAATGTAGAGGGTAGCAGATAGAGTGAGAGAGTTTTGGAAGCGCATGCACAGCTTTCTTAAATCTTGGAGTAATTTCAGCTTTAAAATATAAGCGTTAGATGGCAGCACCACACATTTCGACAGAATTGATTTTTAAAATGGCGTTTAAAACAACTCCATTGTTGTTATTTCAATATATATATAAAAAAAACCTTTTCGAAATGAATTAAATTCTACTCGCTTTTGAACGGATAATTTTTATTGGATCACTGTGAAAATTCAAACAATGATCACTTTATGTTGTGTAAAGTAGTGATCATCGTTTGTTACAACTTTTAACTGACATGTTTTAC